>CM060389.1:12429685-12469193 GCA_030545235.1 Helianthus tuberosus | reverse complement strand
CTATTAATTTACTACACAGGTTAAATCTGACCAATTAACCAAGAATAGAAGATTAAATTTGTTGCTTTGAATGTAATGGGAAGAAGTAAATGAAGTGTGGCTGCTTGCTTACATTGGAGATTAAAATAAACTTAGGAGTGGTAAGGGAGAGATCTGGTGTTCTAAGACTATGGGGTACGGGGCGGAGGTTGGGGCGTGGGTTGGGTACAAACGCCCAACTCACCACCCCGGGTGGGCTTGGGTTTCTGCGTGGCCCCTTGGGCGGGGGATTCAGCCCGGGCGTTGGGCGGGGCTACCCACATGACATGGCGGAACCTCATTGGCCAAGAGCACTAGCCCTTTGAAATTGGCTTTTTTTCCACGCAACCTCAGCCTCGCCCCACCATACCCCTTTGAAATTGGCTTTTGGTCTTGGTGCCCCATACTCCACGTGTCGCACCATGCCCCCAACCCACGCTCCACCATACCCCACGGTCTAAGCGACCCAGGTTCGATTCCTACCCTCCCCATTAATTTCTCCGGCACCTAGTGATAATGGGAGACTAGGCGGAGATCGCTAGTTCGATCCTTGAACTGAGCGGGTTTTACCTCACCGCACTGTCGCATTTTCGGGGGCGAGTGTTCACCAGCTTCGGCCCTAGATGAAGATTTTCCCCGGTTCGGAGGTAAGGGTATCTCGATGTGGTGAATTTCTCCAGTAGCCCATTTAGAGGATTCGTTGGCGGTTAAAAAAAATATTGAGGAGTATAATTAAACTGTTATGAATATAAATATTATTATTGTGGTTATCAACTCCTAAAATAACTTAGCTTGTTTTCCAAGACTCCATCTCCTATATATATAGTCATTGTATTCTCTTGGTGATGCTCAGACATCATCACTGTAAATTGCGATTTTTAAGAAAGAACATTTGATAAAGATGAATAATATTATCAAACTTATATTGCTCTTTATCAGAATATATCATGAGTTGTACAACACTCAACTTGACTATTTTAGTTCATACTATCTTTAACTTTATAAAGATAGATTCTTGAGGAGCTGAAATCAATGCTTCAGGCATTTGCAATCATATACATACTTCATTCAACTTTGAAAAACAATGTATGTGCATTCACTCTTTAGGAGTTCTATTACATATACCCCCTCATTGATTTCTATATCATATGCAAGGATGTCTTGAATATTTAATCCATATTGTACCATGCTTATACATTGTACATTAAGATGCCATAATAACCAGGCATAAGTTTTCTATGTATAGTTATTGGTGCATAAGTATTACATCCTTAAGATGTTTCAACTAACCTTATAAGCACTTAAATTCTTTACGATACTCATCAGGAGTTCCGATTATATTCAACGTATTCAAATATGAATTTGTATACAACGATCATATCGTTCTCAAGAACTCATTTTACATGATTTTTGATAATTCAAATCCTTGAGGGACTTTCATGTAAACTTTTAGTATCAAGTGATACATAACATTCATAAGACGCATATCATCTCTCTCTTTATATTACCAGACTAATAAAATATTGGAAAGTCATTACATCCACCACTAGAGAATGTGTCTCATTATAATCAATCATGGGTTTTTGTGATAATCCTTGTGCACCATATTTTCCTTATCTCATTTAATTTGATTTTCACATGATTCGCATAAAAGACCCATTAATATCCAACATACTTTACAAATTCAGTTGTATGGACTGTTGGTTTGAAAACTTTCCATTTCATTATAGAATTTAAATCTACCATACTTTACGTCTTTCCATTTTGGCCAATCATTTATATATTTTCATTCATAGGCAGATCTTAAATCTTGATCCTCGTCATTTCATCATTTCAAGCACTATATTATATACAAAAGTATAACGACGTCGATTTTGTTTCGATTCCATACATATCTTAGACATGATACAACTTATCGAGATCTCTTTAGTTTCAGGTACCTGAAGTTCTTCTTGAACCATCATGTCTACCGTCTCTTCATGAGACCTTTTTAATATAACCCCGACTTGACCATCTTAATTAGTTGCTCCAACTTTCGAGGAATTTTATTATTGGAATAGACTAGTCTACCATGCTTCAGACGTGCAATAGACTCATTACAAACATGTGGTTTTCCTTCTAGGACACTCATCTTAATTGGAACATTAGCAGTTGGTATATGTGACATAATAACCTTTTTAAGGTCAGTGAATGCGTCTGGTAATAGATTCGCTAATCTTTGTATATGAGTTATTCTTTGAACTTATGGTTCACACTTTTAGTTTTTGAGGATCAATGATAATTCATACCAACTCATTTATTTTCCAACTGCTTTTTATCTCCCCCTGATGTTGGGAATGTTAATCCATTGAGATGGATATCAATTATTTTTATCATATATTCCCAACCACCTTTTAAGGTCCCATCTTTGTGTGTAGTGGTGGATCAATTGCAATATATACCGCACAACCAAAATCTTAGAAGGGATATCTTTGGTTTCTGACCAAAAACCAACTATAATGGGGAGAAACTATTACAACATGTTGGCTTGATGTGTATTATTGTTATTGCATGTAAAATTACATGTACGCATACATAAACATAAACATGAACTTGCTCACATGATTAGTAGTTTTGCTATCAATCGTAGACGTTCAATGATCGTTTTAACAAAAGCAATTTGTGTATGAACATAATCTATAGAAAGTTCAACACTTATTCTGCCTATCATTAATAGATAGGGAAATAAACTTATCATCACTACTAATAAATACATGCAATCTGGATTATTGTGCTTGCTATCTTATTAGCTAAGCCATAGAAACATCAAGTTATGAATTTGATAACCATTTAGACGATGCATCGATTTAAAACACTAAATGGTATCATGTTGGGATATGCATATCCCTTAATCACTTCCAGAATATTTAGGGTTACACACCCTTAATTGACAAATACATAATTTCCCTTAAGAGCAAACAATACATGCTATCAGCTAGAAGAATCTTCAAGTTCTTCATTATGTTTCACATCATCATTGACACGGTGTGGTCTAACCGGTCATGCCAATTAATTAAATAATTATGATCAATAAACTTCTGGTTTATGATCGTATATGTATTACTTGCACTTATGCTAGTACAAGACGTAAGACACGAGATAATTATATATATCATTTGAAACTATCATGTTATATCACCATCATCATTTTCACATATCATTCTCATATTATTGCTCCCTTCTTTTGCCACTGCTGGTGGTCAATCTCATTATTTACATGAACATCATTACAATTCTTATGGTCGATCTCATCATCACATTTTTCTCAATGATGTCCATGAGTACAACCTTTATAATGATCAATATATTATCACATTCAATTCAAGGAATGAAATAGAACCAGAACAAGCTTCATAGCTTTTCATTCTTTACTCGGTCACACGAGTATAAAATAATTTCAAACTTTTCATAACGCTCATAATGATTTTGTTATTTCAGGAGTATATGTCTCAAGAGTGACAAATGAAAAAAAATCACTGATTTTTCCTTGTAAATAATATTCTCTTTGCTTAATATAAATTGAGAAATAATTACATTATTGAATCATGTACAATTTATCGGCCTTAAATCTTACAGCCTTCTATAAATCAATAATGAGATGTTGGGAGTATGACACTTTGGCCTTCTATAGATCAATAATGAGATGTTATGAGCATGACACTTTGGATGAGATGTCTAAGCATATTCATACTCTTTCATGATTTAGATTTTTTTTATTTAACATATCATCTAAATAAATCAAAGCATATAAAAGACACATAAAATTGCAATAGTGATAAGCCTATTATTATAGGTCATGCTCTATTTTATCGACATTGTGTGCGTTAGTTTTCAAATTAGTTTTGTTCCATAAAGGACAAAGTTGATATATGATAAAAGCTACAATAAAATCATACATCTTGATTAAAAGCAAGATAACATTTATAAATAAAGATGAGTAAATCAATATATGATTTTTACTATTAAAAATATAGCTATAATTTGTCATCAATCGGATTAAGAATTATATGATAACATGTCATGTATGTAACGTCATATAAGGCACCAAATTTCTTATTCTTATATATCAAATAAAAACACTATAAAATACACTTATCATATTGTATTTCTAGTTAAATTGTTACAAACAGTCGCATTAAAATTTATATGTTAAATAGACATATTAAATTCATCTCCATCAAATCTATCAACTATTGTACACTATAAATTCATCTCCATCAAACGGTATTATGAAATAAGATTAATGCATACATAACACATTATCTAACTATAAAGCAAATAAGTAAGAGACATAATTAGTCTATAATTTCGTATTGAAATTTTGAAATCGTTCCCTCTTAAATTATTGGACGGACTTGAAAGCTTTAACTAGATGTAACTATATAGTGTTCAATACGATGTCTTACCCCTCCTAGTTCCATACTATTGATATCACCCATTTTTTTTTATAAATTATTGGACGTATCACTCAAAAGTTGTAGAATACAATTAAATCTCATTCTCAATGAAAGAAATTAAACTAATTTGTGTTGATATAATTTAAGAACTAACAGATGTTATTGGGCCACTAATTCAAATCTACAAGGTCATAACGGCAAATAAGCACAAAAAAGGTTATATTATAAACAAATATATCCAGAGATGGTATAAATGTAATTTTGATTAATAATTGGATGTATCACAAACAGACCGGTTTTTAAATACATAACACCTTGATTGGTGTAGACTATTGTCACTAAACATATTATTTATTTGTTTATATTAATCAATAATTATTTCAACGTTTTGACTTCAACTAAGGGATTTAGCATATGTGGCTAACTATTTTTTTTACAGAAAATTACGTGATTTACAATTTAATTTAATGAGGCAACATACCTGATCCAGAAGCATCATGAGGAGATAATGCGCATTACACGTTGCACTCTTTTTTCCTTAGCTATGGTTTTATCCCGCAGGGTTTTCCTAGCAAGGTTTTTAACGAGGCAACATCAAACGTATTATATTGATAACCAAGGGGGAGTGTTATGAATATAAATATTATTATTGTGGTTATCAACTCCTAAAATAACTTAGCTTGTTTTCCAAGACTCCATCTCCTATATATATAGTCATTGTATTCTCTTGTATGATATACACCTCAATCAATGAAATCTCTTCTCCCTATTATTTTCTTCTTCTTTCTTTGCTATTAGGCTAGTTTTACAACATAAACATTAATATAGACAATTACTAATCAATAGATGTGATGAAAAAATATATACATTCGGTTTGATACGAGTCCCGCGAAAATTGAACGGATCAAACTAGACCGCTCTTAAGACACTTTAAACTAAAAAAAAATGGTTTAAATTGACTAGTGCAGTGAGTAACACCACATCCATTGTTTGTTTCCATCACCAATCGCATTCACCACCAAACGTTGGCCACCACCACCCTTGCCACAACTGAATGTGCCGCTGCTGACAACCAAACTCTGCCATTGCCACCATAACCCATCGTCCGATTCGTCCCTTTCTCCGACGCCACTACCAGCGTCGCAGGCACCACCACATCACCGCAGCCTCCATGCAATCATTTCCGCCTCCTCCCTTGGGGTTTTGTCGCCACAGTCAATACCTTTCGCCAGTAGCCACCATAAAAATAAATATGGTTGGTTAAACTATTTTATTACTTTTTTTATAAAGACTAATTTTAATCCAACCAATATAACCTAAACTGTTTTTTAAGATTCTCAAACCAACCTCTCTATATATACATACTCACATAGTATATGATTAAATGTCCTTGTGATATATGTGGATTTAGGCTTAAACTAACACAAATTAAATATATAAGGTAACATATTATGAAACAACCGGTTTGTCTGTTTAGTATAGTTTCATGAACCTGCAAGCACAAACACAAGATCAGATCTTAATGTATAATCACAGTAAAACAATGGAAAAAAAACACTTGCAAATTAACAAAATCTTTCTACTAATTTAATTACGCCTCATCATCGCGTGTAAATACATCTAAAAACCGCTCACATGAGTCAAATCTTTGTTCATTATTAAACTAACACGACTCAAAATCACTGGACTTCCCTACATCCTTTAACAATCAATCAATCTATCTTGACTGATGAAAAAAGACGATGAACAAAGAACAACGATGTCAAGAACCCAACGGCTCCAGTCGCCAGCATAACCGCGATAACCATAAACAGCGAATAACCCAAGTAGATTATCGCGGACACAGGTCCACTCAAGCTTTTAAGATCAAAAACAAGATAGTTAACCGAGTACAAGAAGATATAAAGAGCAACTGATCCAGAAGCATAGAAAGATTTCCACCACCATTGCCAATCCTCAACACAAAGATGCATGTAAGTGAGGACAAGTGACACTTCAGCGCAAACAGTCACGAGTAAAACAAGGACGACGAAGAGAAACCCGAATACGTAGTAAACACGTCCAAGCCATATGCTAGACATGATGAAGAATAGCTCGATGAATAAGGTTCCGAATGGGAGTGTCCCGGCTCCAAGAACCAAGAGCCATGAAGGGAATTTATGAGCCGGGATTTCTCTAGGGATTTGGTTTGTTCGGACCGGGTATTTGAGGTATCGGGCTCGTGAGGCCACGAGTCCGCCGAGTAGGGTTAAGGGGACCGAGATGCAAAACCAAAGTAGAATTAGTATGATGAAGGTTGTGAAGGGGATCGCCCCGGTGCTTTGACTTGCCCATAAGAAAAAGTTTAGGATTGTTAGTATGAGGAATGAGATGCCTGGGAAGAAACATGCGACTCGTGATGACACAAAAAACCATCTTCGAGAGCTTCCGGCTTCGAGTGTCCTTTGTAGCCAAACAGCAACAAATCCGGCTACAACTCCCAACAACAAGTAGAACATAAGCATACCTGCAAAACAAACATGCGTGTCACTTTGTGACAACTTATAGCCGTGGCAGAATCAAAACTTTTTAGTCAGGGTCACTATAAAAATTCTCTTGTTAAAAAACTCATGTTTTATATAAAATAAATATGACGAATTCCTGTTGTAAGGGGTAAGGGGTCAACAGACCCCTTGACCCCCCTTGGTTCCGCCCTTGACTAGATATATCAAAATGAAAGGTTCTTGACATATGAGTATACCTGAGATGAGGGCCCCACGTGAAGCTGGGGACATAAACCCAAGAGCAGCAAAGAATATCGTAGCGATCGCCATTCCAAGAATCCGACAACCATCGGCCACCATAACACACAAAAGCTGAGGACGTTCTGGAGCTCGAAAAACGTCAGAAACGACAAGTTTCCACCCCGATAACTCTTCATTCATGTGAGTTTGAGCATCATCCAACTCCTCATAACGAGCCAAATCTCTCCGAATCGTCCTCAACAATATAACAAGAACAACACCCGCGAGAAAAGTGATCACCATCAACGAATTCAATATCGAAAACCAATGAACCTTTGCACCTTCCATTTTCAAATAAGCATCCCATCTAGAAGGCCACTTTATATCACTTGTGATAAACGAAACCTCATAAGTATAAGTAACCGATCGACCTTCGGTCACAGCCATTGTGACCGAAGAAGGGTCACACTTAATCGGTTTAGAGTACTTCCCATATGGTTTAATATCCTTTAGCAAACTAACATCATGGTTCACACTACATGGTTGAACCTCAAACCCAACAACCATATAACCATCAACATTTGTTTCATTCCTTTGAGTGATCAATTCGGCCCCATCCCCGGTCCCAATCACACCAACAACATTGTTATGCTCATACTTATGAACCAAAACCGTAAACTTCAAATGATTAAACACATAATAACCATCATTAACCTTAATTCCCACAGGGTAACCAGTCCACCTAAGATAGTATCCATCTTTCTTAGTGTACCTAATTGCAGGAAGATTATCAAGATTCAAGTTAACCTGATACATTTCATCAATTCTATCCCTCAAAGTCTTGAACTCATCACTCGACAACGGATTCGATTTGCACAAAACCATCTCACTTTCATTGTTGAACATCCTAAACCGATAGGGTGAGTTTTCGATTCGATCTCCCATTAGAAGCTCACCTATGTTCTCAGCTTTGTCTTTAATGCCTTCAAGAGGCTTACAAAAGGGTAAAGTGTAATACCCATATGGGATTTCTGTATCTATAGATGTTAATGAATTAACTTTCACATTTAATCTATCACCCACATTGTATTTGTGAGGGAAACTACCAGGAAGATAATACCCATTAACAATTTCAATGAATAAAGATGATGATATCAATGGCAAAAGCAAAAGCAAATTCTTGAATCTATGAAAAATACCCATCAAGAATCACTAAATGGATCGAACCCAGATGCAGTATGGATCTGAATTGTGAAAAGATTGAAACTTTACCTTATGATTTGATCTGGGTATGTTGTAAACAGATCTATAAGACTATACACTATGGTGTGCTTGATCCGGTTGCCACATCAAGCAAAAGACAAAATGAAAGGTAAATATTTTAATTAAATATGTAAATGGTGGGCACGACCAGGTTGTCTGCACAAACATGTTTGCAACCAATTGTGGAAAGATTATTTAATCTTTTTTTTCTTTTCTCTATTTATTCAACCTATTTTTTTATAATATCTAACTCTTTTTATTCTTTTTATTATTTAACTTCCATTATTTTATAAAAAGAAATTAATATGTAATCTTATCTTATCTTGCCATATGTCAATCTACTACTAGTTAAGTTAGATTTTTTAATCCAAGAAATCTTATATTTATTAAAGAAAAATTGTCCCACCGCTTGGGCTGGGCAATATGCAGGTAGAAGCGGTAAACCAACAATCATTTGTTTTTCTAATGTTTTTTATGTTATTGTAATTTTATTTATCTTTAAAGTAATTATTTGTTTTTATTTCTAATAACTTATATAATAAATAATAATTACAAATCATATTTATATAATAAAATATTAGTTTAGGTTGGGTTGGGTTGTGAAAGTGGGTGAAAAATTGAATTGGGTTGGGTTGGGTTGTGTAGGTGGAAGAGAGAGAAATTCGTATTTTATTGAAAGATTGGGTTGGGTTGTGATAGTGGATAGTCTAAAGCATAAAAAGAAGAAAAAGAGTGATCTTTATTGGAGTTCTTGAGGCGTTAAAGCATTGTAAAATGCGGAAATGTGAAGGGGAAGATGTATTTATATCTTTGCATTTTGGGGTTGGTGGGGAACCACTTTCTAGTTTCTTCACGTGTGGTTGCCTTTTATAAACCACCTTCTATTTTTTATTTTCATTTTAACAAACTTTATTCTTCTTTTAGAGTTTAATGCATTTTAGTTCATTAGCTTTAGGTCATTTTACCCGTTTAGTTCAAACGTTTTATTTTTAGTCTGTGGGTCCAAAAATGTTTTCTCGTTGTCATTTTAGTCCACTGGATTAACTTCATTCATTTTTTCTGTTAACGAGAAGGGCAATCCGGTCATTTTATATGTAATTATGTGAACTACATGGGCAATTCAACCATATAAAATGACCGAATTGTCTTTCTCGTTAACAGAATTAATGGATGAAGTCAACCCATTGGACTAAAATGACAAAGGTGAAACCTTTTTGTACCCACAGGTGAAAAATGAAACTTTTAAACTAAACTGTTAAAATAACCCAAACCACAAGTACTAAAATGACATTTAACTTCTTCTTTTATATTTTTTAAACAAGTATACTTTTATTAAAAAATCACTTTATAAAACATGTCAAATACAAACTAAAGAATCATTTTAAATAAGCTAAACAAATGAAATAAGACACATGGAAAACTTAGTCGAATATTAAAGATTAACTCGCTATAGGTCTCGATACCAGATACAAACTGCATGATTCCCAGACCAATTGGTTTGGGAGGAGGTGGGAAGGTTTTCCAAAGGTCTCAAGTTCGATCCTCATTGGGGACAATCAACTTGCCCGGCTCCTTCAAAGGGGCTTTGACTTGCGGTTTCCTGCCCGGGTGTGTAGGCTGAAACCTACAAAGGAGATTTCACCTGGGGGAGAACCCCGATCCTGGGTGGACGGGTTACATGTACAGGCATGGCCCGGGGTGTAAGCGGAGCTCCACCGCTAGCACTAATAGCCGTTAAAAAAAAAAAAAAAAAAAAACTCAATACACTACTGGTCATTATATCAAGTAAAAGTTAAAATTTGTTATGCACCTCACTTTTTTCCTAGGTAGAGTAGGTGAATAACTAACAAATGTTTTCCTAAGACTGGAAGGTATGGTGACGAAGGATGGGCCGCCATGTCAACCGCCACGTCACCGGAAGTGAGGATGAGCCTAAAGGAGATGGACCAAGGGGTGGAGGATGGGGCTAAATATATATATATATATATATATATATATATATATATATATATATGTATATATGTATGTATGTATAGTTATGTGTGTGGAGGAGAGGCCCGTCGTACACGTCGTGTGGGAGCCGGAGAGGACGCGACGTCCCTATGGGGGGCGGTGTGGGGGTGCGGCGCCGGGCCACGCCAGGCCTAAGCCGTCCCCCATACCTTCCAGTCTAACACAAATATCATATAGTTGGTGCGACTAAATGTCAGTTGATATTAGTTGACAACTAGACGATACAACTCTCCTAATAACTCACCAACCACACTAAAGTGTGAACAAGTATTGCTTTATGTAGTAAGCAAGGGCGGACCCAAGGTATTCCTTGGGTGGGCGGGCGCCTCAAAATTTGTTTTTTTGTATTTTATAGGCAAAGATCCTGACCATACCCCTTGAAAGTTTGGTTGAACCCTTCATTCGCACCCCAGAAAATAATTTCTGGGTCCGCCACTGGTAGGAAGTAGTGTGCATACATCTTCAACCAATATGCTTACATATATTGTAAATATTGGGATTCATATAGATCAAAACATATGTCAAACACAAGTATAAAAGTGCAACATGTCTATCTAAGGGGGTACGGTGTGTGGGCGGTAAACTTGCGTTTACCAAAGTGTCAACCACAGCTACCACTTTACCGCTCAATTGTTTGCCGATTTTGGGGGAGAAATCGGTTAAGGTTCACCGACACGGTGAAGGGAGGGAAGGGGAGAGATAGGGGGTGTGGTGGGGTCCATGCCTGCTCAACCAATCACATATTTTTCCTTTTTAAAAAAATAGTTTACCTATTCCAAAGTGTCTAACCACCGCCAACGTTTTTAAGCAATATGTAAACAAAATAGGTAAAATGACGTGGCAATGTGTTGATTGGGTGATTTGGGAGTTTACCTATTCAAAGTGTCTAACCACTCCCTACACACTAAGGGGCGATAACTCATAATATGAGACCTAGTACATAGGTAGTTGATTCATACACACAAACATTACGAACCAACCACAAACAACAACTGATCTAGTGATATCGAAAATCTTTTATATTACTTAAGTCTCTACTATGTTTTATTTCATACAAAACTAGGTTTAACCCCCCGCCGCGTTGCGGCGGGCTCTCTTTGCGAACATGAACACGGCAGTGTCTCTTAGCAAACGTGTTTTCTCTTAGCGAACATCAACATGGCAGGGTCTCTTAGCGAACGTGCTTCAACCTGTACGTTGCGGGTTAAAATACTTTTTTTATTGTCAAAACACGTCTTAATTTTAACCGCAAAAGGTGAAAATATAATCTTAAACTACTTTCCGTTGGTTCTATGGTACAACATGCTTTGAATAATCATCATTAGGTAATTCATATATATAAGTATTTCTTTAGACCTTATCGATGCAATATGAACAATTTGCAAACATACTACTCAGCTATTAACTTTCCATTCGCATATAATCATAAAATATACATTCTGGTGATAAGATTCAATCCCACCGTTAAATATATATTTATATTTTGTTTTTAGACCTACACTATTTTTATAAGAGACAAATACCATTAAGAAATTAGTATTGCTTAGTTTTTTTCTTGTATATTTCGACACTTATTATTTTCCCCCTTTGTAGTACGTTCGACACTTATTATTTTCCATTCATACACTGATATACAGACCTTTTTCAAACATAACACACAAATAAACCTGCAACCATGTTTCTTCTCCCTCTCTTGTGCACGCAAACAAAAACTTAGAATCCTAATCTTTGTTTCAATACATACACAAATAAATGTAAAAAAACATCGAGAGGCTCAGATACGTAATAGAGGGATGGGGGCAAAGAAGATGTGCCTTATCACATGGTTGCAAATACACGGTTGCATAGTCACAAAAGTTCAACTATGCCATCCGGATATTGCCCCGCCAAGATACGGGTTGGATCTTCGATGTCTCCCTTTTCTTAGATCATCACAGCCTTTAAACAAATTCACTAAAATATAGCTACTAACACCACAATGAAAACCACCACCACCGTCTCGCCGCCGCAACCGACGATACCATGAACAATGCATAGGGTACAATCATATGGAGCAGCCCCAAATTGAACAACAGAACTATGTGGAAACGAAATTTGCCACTTAATGCTACACATAAATAGCACAAAAATGACAACCACCATCGTTATCACTCAGATCCAAAACACTTAAGCCGACAAACCGAGAAAAAACAGAGGTCATGGCAACTTATTAAGACAGCTAGAAATGGCTGGAAAGCCTCCGGCAACGGCATGGCCGCACCCGCCTCGATCTGTTTCTCTCTCTAGGATCCCCGTAGGTCTCCCTCTTTCTACAAAATGAGTCGGTGCATGTCCGGCGACGCCATTCAAACAACGACTCTTCGTCATATTGCAATGATGACACCGCCGCCATTCAAACTACCACTCGTCGCCGGTGGAACCACGAATATCACTGGAAAAAGAGTAGAGAAGACAGAGAATGGTATCAGAGAGAGAAAGTAGGGATATCAAAGAAAGAGAAGTAAAGGATCCGTGTACAAAAGCAATGAGTTGTTTTAGAAAACCATGACTTTTGTGACAAAACCAGCACACAGGTTTTAAATACCACCTGAAAACAACACAATATGCAAATAGTACAACAATGAAATGCATAAAACACCAATTTAGCACAACTTACAACAACTTAAAGCCAAAACATATTGCAAAATAATAGTATATAAATATCATATTAAGGGACTATATAGCAAACCTCCAAACATGCATCAAGACCAATCTCTCTATATATGAGTTATCGAATAAATATTGGATTGGATTGAATGATACTCACATATTTATAGCAAATAGATGTTTGTCATTACATTAGCCTACATGATTAGAAGGATGATATACAAGAAACCGAAAAGTCAGTTGCATAAAAGATGTTGGGATTGAACCCTACAAAGGAACATATGATATAAAGCCAAAACTGGTTCAAAGCAGTGGATCATCATAAGCAGTGTTTGTACAAGTCTTTCCCCTTGACAATGGTCCTAACAACTGATAGACTACAAGCTCTGCTGACCATTACAACAACTGACAAGCCAAGCACTGATAAAGAATAAAGACTGAAGCTCAATCTACTGATGTGTCTTAAGTACTGCTGAAGATTAAAGCACTGCTCATTCAAGGACTGATCATCTATTGAAGAAAGCACTGATGCTCAACATTAATGCTTAGGCTAAAATAGTGGAATGAAGAATCAGTAGTTTATTTACTTAGTGCTTATGTAATCAGTAGTTTACTAATCAGTGGTTGTAGTTTGTTAGGAAGTTAGATGTCACTTTCATGGTGACGTCAGCCAAAAATGCTCAGTGGTTGTGTTGTACTATAAATAGAACAGTACCCTGTACTGTTTTGTTAGCTCGTCTCTTCTAAGTCATTCTGTACGAACAATTAGTGAGCTCAGGCTGAGGGGGAGACTTGTGCATGCATGCAATTGTAATTGATTATTGTAATAAATACAATCATTCGATTCGATGTCAAACATGTGTGCTTAAACCTTTCTTCCATTAATTGTGTTATCAAAAGTTTATTTCATTTATTCCGCTGCAATTCATCTCTGTTTCATCTTCACTTTAATTAAACAAACACAATCTAAGAAACTCAGATCCTAACAATTTGTATCAGAGCAAGGACAGTCAAATTTGATTTAACAGTCATTTTGATGTAAAAGTTCAGCTCAATCTCGTTGATACTTTCGATTGTTCGTTTTTAGTTGAAAAACAGAGTAAGGGGTAATCACATACAAAGGTTGATTATTCAGTATCTGTAAAACAACCAGAATGGCGTCACAATCACAGGACACTAACAACACTGGCACACTCTTCAAACCACCTATGTTGGTCAGATCTGAGTATAACATCAGGCAGCGTAGGATGGGTCACTTCTTAGCCCAACAAAACACAGGGTGTTGGAAGTCGGTTGCCTTTGGACCACATGTTCCAATGGTGCCGAGTGCTGAGGATCCAAAGGTTTTTGAATGAAAGAAAATTGAAAACTATTCTGACCAGGATTTTCAAAAAATTGAGCTAGATTCTAAGGCTTTTAGCATCGTAGCATCAGCACTCCCCAATGAAATTTATGCTGGGTTGTTACACTGTAACAGTGCCAAGGAATTGTGGGATGCACTTAAGGAACAATTTGGTGGTACTGAAGAAGTAATTGAAAACAACAGGGAGGTTTTGAATCAACAGTATGAAACCTTTTGTCACACTAATGGTGAATCATTAACACAACAGTTTGAACGTTTTAGCTGTCTCATAAGTGAACTGAAACTTGTTAATGTTGAATTTGCTAAATCAACTCTAAATAGTAGGTTTCTAAGGTCACTTCCTGAAAATGGGATACAATTGCTTTTGTAACCAGAAATTCAGTTGGGTTCAAAGAACTTACCCTGACCCAGCTTCATGGTACACTCCTTACCTATGAAAGGGAGTTGAACCAGAAAAAGAAGCTACAAGAGACTGGGAAGGTTGTGGATGATTATACATTTGGCAACACAGCTCTTTTGGGTCAGGAAGAATCTGGTGGTAGTAAGGATCAGGGTTATGATCATTACATTGACATAACAGCTGGTGGAGCTTTAAACAACTCCGATTCTTACTCATCCAATTATGCTTTTACAGCAAATGGAGAAAACCAGAATTCTGATAATCTATCCTTTGAACTCAATGATCTCCAGCATTTTGATCCAACTGATCTGGAGGAGATGGATATTTTGCACCAACTTGCACTGTTGAGTGTTAGAACCAGCAAGTTCTACAAGAGAACATGGAGAAAATTTACAGGGTTACATGGGAACATAAAAGTAGGGTTGGATAAATCAAAAATAAAATGCTACAAGTGTAACAAGTTAGCTCATTTTGCTAGAGAATGTAGGAGTCAAAATAATGGACCAATCATCACATATGCTAGCTCAAGACCACAAAATAACCAAACCACTGTGCAGTATTCCCAGTATGCCCTTGCTGCTCATGTAAACACTGCTCACTATGCATACCCTTCAACCCCTGTTCCAGTGCACTATGTCCAAACCACTGTTTCTCAGATACAGTATGTTCAGGCCCCAGCTCCTCAGGTTCAGGTGCAACAAGTTGCACCTCAACAAGCTACACAAACTGTTGTTCAAACAGATCAGCAAAGCTTTTTCACCCAAGGCTTTGTTGATTGGAGTAGCTTGCCTGAGGATCTAGGTGATGAAAACTTTGCTCTATATGCTGAGAATGTTGTTTCTAGTGATGAATTCTGTTTTGTAGTATTAGAGTCTATAACAGAAGGGCTGGAAACTGAAGAAGGAGCATCCAGTGCAGAAACAGTGGATACAATTGTTGAAGCAGTGGTTACTACTGTTGTGAATGAATAATTGTTGGGAGAAAATTCAGAACCACTGGTGGAACCACTGTCTGACCCCTGTTTTGTAGAGGAAGAAGAAGAGAATAAGCTAGAAGAAAGTGAACATGTCTGTGATTGTGCCATGATGGCTGCAACTAAGGTATCATCCCAGGTTCTTAAAAACCTATGTTCAGACAAATGCATCATAGCATTTGCTAATGTTAAGGAGGTAAATGAAAACCTTAGAGATAAAATGTTAAAAGATGAAGTACAATTTGAAAAATCTTTAAAAGAATTGAAAATCAAATTGTCTGAAAAAGAAAATGAGATTTGCAGCCTCAAACATGAGCATAGTATAACTAAGGACCAACTCCAGGCCATGATAGAAAAATATCAAACCTGCAAAAAGGAGTTGGAATCCACCCAAATCACATGTGAAAAATGGGTGGAATCCTGCAAAGGTTATGAAGTTATGCTTGAAAAACAGATAAAAAACAATGTAAAATTTGGCATAGGTTTCAGGAAAAATGACCAAGTTGAAAACACTACTGAAAATGAATCTGTTCAAAACACTGTTGAAATCATACCCACTAACAAGGATGGTCAAGAAGTTAAAATAACTGATAAAAGTGGAAACAAGATCACTCTTGAAAGATCAGTGGGGTCCTCAACATTTGAGGAAATTGAGAAATACCAATTCAAACCCACATGGTCTGATGAGTGTGACCTCCTTGAAAATTTTAAACCCATGGACTTCACCACAGTGGATGGTGTTAAAGCTCCAAAGGCCAAGGTAATTCCTCTTAAGGACATCCCAACAGTGGTTCAAAACTTTGTTGCAAAGGAGTCTGAAAAGAAGAAAAAGAGAGAAAAGATTAAAAACTTGTTTTGTGACTTTTGTGAAAAGAAAAATCATTTGACCAAAGATTGTTTTCATTTAAAAGCTTATGATATTAACAAAACAAGTACCATTGTGCCTTCAAAAAGCTGCACCATCTGTGGTAAAACAAACCATCTCACTCAGGAGTGTGTGTACCTCAAAACCTTTGAGGTCAAAAAGGGAGAGTACACTTCAAAAACACTCATGAGTTCATCAAAATCACAAGTCAAGGAACAACCATCATGTGTGCCTGTCCAAACAGCTGTTACAAAATAGCTGAACCAAAACTCTGTTAAAAGAGAGGTTCAAGTGACAGATGCACCCCCTGCTAACCAATTCCAAGGAGGAAAAGGTCAACCTCCATACCAAAGGGTCCCACATGTTTATGAGGCTTACAAAAGGCCTTCTAAACCAAGAGTGCACAGGCATCCCTTTAGATATCAACAGATGATTGGAAATGGTCCCCAACAGTGGTTAGAGGCATAGACTTCAAAAGCTGCTCAAACCCCTGAGCTAACCACTGTCCATGTTCCTGAACTTAACATAGACACTGTTGAGACCCCATCCAAATCCTTATTGGCTTTGGAGACCCTCCTGAACTAATTATTTACTTGATGTGCAGGGAGCTTCTGCATGGTTAGATAGTCTTTGGTATGTAGATAGTGGAGGCTCCAGGAACATGACTAGATGTAGAGCCCTACTCAAAGAATTCAAAACTCATGGAGGGGGTGATATATCTTTTGTTAATAATAGTAAAGGGAATGTGATGGGTTCTGGTACAGTACAGTCTGGAAAAGTTAAGTTTGAAAATGTCAATCTGATTGACAATCTAAAATTCAACCTCCTTAGTGTTTCACAAATGAGTGACAAAGGTTATGGATCATTCTTCACTAAGGAGTGTTGTAGGATTGTTGGACCATAAATGGTCAAAAAGATTGAAGAAATAATAAAAAATGGAAAAACCCAACTTGTTGCTCAAAGGATTGGCAATGTTTATGTAGTTGATTTGTCAAAAGAGAGCCCCATGACTGATGCCTGTCTGTTCTCAGCTGCCTCTAACAAAGAGACAGAACTATGGCTCAGAAGATTGGGGCACACAAATCTCAAGACAATCACTGCTTTGTCAAAACAGGGCCTTGTAAGAGGTCTTCCACAAAAAAAAATGTTCACCTGTCTTGAGCATTGTGTCTTCTATTTAAAAGGAAAACAACATAAAAGCTCATTTAAGTCCATTGAAGAGTCCAAAACAACCAAGTGCTTGCAAATGCTGCACATGGATCTGTTTGGCCCAGTAAAAGTTATGAGTCTTAAAAAGAAGAGATATTGTTTGGTAATTGTAGATGACTTTTCTAGGTTTACATAGACTTATTTCTTACATTCTAAAGATGAGACTGCAGGCATTCTGCAAGACTTTGTCAAACAGGTCGAAAAATAGTTTGACTTGCCAGTAAAAGTCTTTAGGAGTGACAATGGCACAAAATTCAGAAATAGGGAGTTGGATGAGTTTTGTGTGTCAAAAGGAATTGTAAGGCAGTACAGCATTCCAAGAACACCAGAACAAAATGGGGTTGTTGAGAGAAAGAACAGAACACTGATTGAGGCTGCCAAAACCATGCTTGTTGATTCAGGTTTGCCATTAACTTTCTGGGTAGAGGCTGTAAACACTGCCTGCTATGTCCAGAACAGAGTTTTGATTAACCCCATGCATCAAAAGACTGCCTATGAAATTCTGTATAAAATCAAACCACTGATCTCATACTTTAAAGTTGGTTGCCCATGTTTCGTTTTAAACATAAAAGACTCAATTTCAAAATTTGCAGCCAAAGTAGACAGTGGATATCACTTGGGATACTCAACCACTGCTAAGGCCTACAAAGTGTTTAACACTAGGACTTAGTGTGTGGAAGAGACTTTGAATGTAAAGTTCAATGAACTTTCTTCAATGAAAATCCCTGCAAATCCTGTTGAGTTATTTGATCTTGATAAATTCACCTTTGAAAATGTTTCTGTCAAGACTAACAGTGCAAGTACATCTCAACCACCTCCATCAAACAATGGATATGAAATGATCATTCCACAACAAAAATTCACACCATTGCCAGAGCAGCAGATGTTCAAAAAAGCTGTCAGAGCCTATCCACTGCTACATCAAAAGTTGTTGACCAAAGTAGTCCTCAAACTCCTGCTTCCACATCTTCAAACACTGTTGATAAAAATCTTCAAACAGTAGATAAAAATCAACATGTTTCCACACCAATTCCTCCTATCCCTCCACATCCATTTCAAGAAACTGTTGGATCATCAAAGTCACCAACAGTTGTTAGCTCAGATGATTTACATCTGCAGCCCTCACCCTTAAATGCCATAGTTCCATACAAAGGAGATTTAATCTTCTTGAAGTCTCATCCAGCAGACCAAATCATTGGCAACATCAGTGAAGGGGTGCTCACAAGAAGTCAATCCCAAAACATCTGTTTTTTTTGCTGGTTTTCTATCACTTCATCAACCTGTCAATTACCAAGAGGCACTGAAAGACAATAGTTGGGTGGAAGCCATGCAAGAAGAGCCCCAACAGTTTAGAAGACAACAAGTATGGGAGCTTGTGCCACTGCCAGAGGGTGTGAGTCCTATTGGCACAAAGTGGGTCTTCAAAAATAAAACTGATGATGGGGCATTGTTGTCAAGAATAAAGCAAGGCTAGTGGTTCAAGGTTTCAGACAGGAAGAGGGCATTGACTATGATGAAACTTTTGCCCCTGTAGCAAGATTGGAATCTATCAGACTGTTCTTGGCCTTTGCTGTCAACCACAACATGAAGGTGTTTCAAATGGATATCAAATGTGCATTCCTCTATGATAAGATTCAAGAAGAGGTATATGTTTGTCAACCTCCTGGTTTTGAGGATCCATTTAATCCATATCATGTCTACAAGCTAAATAAAGCTTTGTATGGCTTGAAACAAGCACCTAGAACCTGGTATAAAACTCTTTCCACCTTTCTTCTCTCTATTGGCTTCAAAAGAGGCAAAATTGACAAAACACTGTTCTTAAAATGGAGAGGGAAAGATCTGATGATTGTCCAGATTTATGTGGATGACATCATTTTTGGAAGCACATGTTCAAAAATGTGTGAAGAGTTCAGAAAACTCATGATAGCTGAGTTTGAGATAAGTGCAATGGGTGAACTACAGTGCTTTTTTGGTCTCCAAGTACAACAACTGAAAAATGGTACTTTCATTCATCAAAGAAAATATGCTAAAAAAACTTTTAAACAAATTTGAGATGAATGACTGTAAACCATCTAGTACACCCATGGCAACCACCAAGCTAGTCATGACTGATGAAAAGGATGATTTGGTTGATCAAAACCTATATAAAAGCATGATTGTGTCTTTATTGTACCTAACTGCATCTAGGCCAGACATCATGTTTGCATCATGTTTTTGTGCAAGATCCCAATCAACCCCTAGAAAGTCTAATCTAATAGTTGTGAAAAGGATACTCAGATACATAAAAAGTGCTCCCACACTTAGTATCAAGTACCCTGTTAATGGGAATATTAAGCTTTCAGGTTTCACAGACAGTGACTTTGTTGGATGCAATGCAACAAGGAAGTCCACATTAGGAGGGTGCCAATTTCTAGGTGATTGCTTAGTGACTTGGAAAAGCAAAAAACAAGCAGTTGTTTCAACATCCACTGCGGAAGCAGAGTATATAGTTGCTGCAAGCTGTACAACCCAACTGTTATGGCTTCAAAATCAACTGCTGGATTTTGGTATCACTGCCTTAAAGACACCTCTCATGTTAGACAGTCAGACAGCAGGAAATATCATTAAAAATCCAGTTTCACATTCAACCACCAAACACATTGACATCAGACATCACTTTGTGAGGGATTACTATGAAAAAGGTTTGATTTATTTGCATCATGTTCATACTAAGGATCAGCTGGCAGATGTGCTAACAAAGGCATTAGACACATCCACCTTTGAAAGTTTGATCTCTAGGATTGACATGCTTAACATGGAATAACAGGCGAAATCCTGTTTTTCTATGAATAAAAAGCATTAAAATGTTTTCAGAAAATCAAAACTTCATCCTTAAAAATAGTTAAAAATGAAAATTTTCATTAATCCTTAATAGTCTGTCATAACCACTGATTGTTTCAAAGATCTGATTATTCAATACTATCCACTGCTGAAAGATAACCTCTGTTTCCCCATTTTCCTTGTTAATCGCTGATGATTAAACATCAGTGTTTTAAATCACTGATGGCTATCCACTGATAGTTAAAAGTCAGCCACTGTTTTCATTTTCACCACTGTAAACCACTGATATTGATCATCAGTGGTTTCCTAAACAACTGTCATCCATTATTCATCAGAGGTTGTCACGTGGACAGTTGTTAGCCGTCAGATCTTTGTAACCGCTGCCACGTCAGCATTCACTTTTCACTTTATAAAACCATGATTAAAACCCCAGTCAGAGGTTTCACTGCCGTATCGAATTCAAAAATTCTTTCAAAAGCAGTTTCCATCAAAATCCCTCGAATCATTCATCTTCTTCCTCCTCAAAAATCCTCATAACTATCTGTTCACCCTTGAGACAACAAGTCAAAACACATATTTCCACTCCGTCATTGATACTCTTTCATCTTCAAAGTACAAAACTTTGTTGACTTGCAATGCACCTATCTATCAAGAAACCCTACGTGAGTTCTGGAAAAACACCAAAATTGAAGTTCAGTATAAAAAGCCCTGGGCTATCACATCTGAAGTAGGAAAAAATCTTGTTTCAATCAGACCACAAACCATCTCTGAGGTCTTTGAGGCAAATGATCATACAGCTAAAAATTCTTTCCCAAAAGATGAGTATCAGACAGATCTGATAGAAAGAGGGTATGTAGGACAAATGAAAAAAACTACTTTGCAAAAAGGGAATTTCCCACCTCCCACGAAATTTTTATTCCATACCCTGCTCATGTGTGTTTCAAATAAAACTACAGCTTTTAATGAAATACCATTGAAAATCCAATACTTGGGCTATGCTATCATGGCAGAGGTTGATTTCAGCTACTCCCAAGAGATTTTCAATGATATGGTTAAAAATATTAATAATATAAAAGAAAAGAAGAAACCATTTTTGTTGTTTCCCATATTTTTGAGCTATTATTTACAACAGAAAATCCCAAACAAGTACTTATCCAGGGTGCTTCTTGTCAAATCAACAGCCTTTCTTCTGAAACTTTTACAAGGTTGTCAGAGTTAAAAGATTTGAAAACACAAACAGAGGAACCTGAGCAAACTTTGAATGCGTCCACATCTGCTCCTCAGGTTTCTGCTGTTGAGCCCACTGCTCATGGTGATCACAGCAGCACAACCACTGCTGTGAAACCCCCACCAAAATTACCAAAAAGCCAAAAATAAAAACCAAAAAGCCCACCAACCCATACAAAAAGGATCTTCTAGAAGATGAGATCCCAGAAGTAACTCTTGTGACAACACAAAAGTCACCTACAACCACTGTTGCTAATTCCACACAACAGTTGGTAGAAAGATCTCAACCTGAGCTTGAAACTCCTCCTGCATCCTCACAAAAGGATCAGGTTGTATACACAGGGACACCACATTATGAAGCTCTGGATCCACTTGAATCCATCTTCCACAGCCCTGCTCCCGGGGCAAATTCTCTTTCAACACCTATCCTCACTTCACAAATCCCACCATCCATTATACCCTTGTTGAATGCATTGGATATGGATCAGACATTAAACAGTTCTTCTCAACCACCCATTATTGAGAATATACTCCAACAAGTGACTGAGTCTGATTCCTCTATCTTTGCTAACCTATCAACAGTTGAAGAGGTTACACCCCTAGAGTTACAAGTAACTCTTGGTGGTAGTTCAAGTGGAGCAGCTACTACAGGTGTTGAATCCATTGATTCACACCTGGACAATAGTTTCATCAGTAAGCCTCCCTTGAAGGCAACCACTACTGATGCTGTCAAATTATCCACTGGTGTGTTTCATTTACCCACTGGTGTGTTAAATAAGATGGCTAATGTAGAGGGAAGTCCCTAGTACCAAGAAAAAGGGGCATCAGTGGTTGAACCATTGGAAACGTCTTCTGGTCCAACTACTGATACAACCACTGCTAGTGGGAAATCAGATGATCCCATTCACTTGGGTGATGATTTAAAATACATAGAATTGATGGAGAGAGTTGACAAAATTGAAACATCTGTGGTAGATATCAAAAATATGCTACAACAGTTGTTACACTCATCAAAGGCTCCATCCACTGCCTCATCATCTGCTCCAACCACCAATGAGCTATGGCAACTTTTTCAACCTATGCTTCATCAACAAAGGAAATATGTTGATCAACAACATGAGATTCAGCAACAAATGATCAGAAATGTGATGGAAGCAAGGTATAAAGATACTCAAGCTGACATTAAAGCAATCAAAGCTCATCTGCTCCAAACCACTTGTAACACCTGTGCCTCCACGGCCATCAAACAAATACCAAACCAATGAAATATTGTATTTCATACTTTGGATTTGTATTAATATGTGTATCATTTGCACATATCGATTCTTATTCGATTTCAAACTCTAAATCGCTTTCTGGAAGGTTATACGCGCACCAATGCGTAAATATAACCAGTTTAATGCAACAAACACTCCGGAATAGTGACATTGGCTTAACATACCTTAAACAACCTTTACATAACTTAGAAATAAGTTTTGAAGGCTTTGGTATGGCAAAAACAAGTTAATTCGTCTACAGGGACTAAAGTTGACAAACTGCGAAAGTATGCCAATTTGAACTGTAACAGACTTTCCGGAGCATGACCATAATTTAAACATACCATAAATATCCTTCACATAGCTTAGAAATAGGCTTTGAGGTGTTCGGTATGCTAAAATAAACTTTTGTGTCATTCAGGGACTAAAAGTGTCAAAAAGTGCACAAGTTTGCATTTTCGCGCATAACTTACGTTCTGAATACATCCGGACATCCAAAAATTTATGTAAGCATGACTATATTATGCTTTAGTGTTTGGCTTGCCAAAAATCCATTCGTCGCGTCATTTGGATCGTTTTTCGCGCTTATGCGCATTCCGTCGTAATTAAGCGAACATCGCGTTCATACGACCAAACGAACCAACACCCGGCATATTTTTGAGCATGTTTCATGTCCTCAATGTTTAGGCAACATTTTAGGGCCTTAAAGTTGGCTTTACGGGCCTTAGAAGTGCCGGAAAGGGGCTTAAACACGTGCAGGGACTGAAACTGTAATTTCTGAAACTTATTGCTGATCTGTGACTTCTAGGCGGCCCGCCTCAGTTCCTGAGCATCCTTAGGCGGCCTGCGAGGCACCTTCTGACCAGATTAACTGCATTTAACAACAGATTCCAGCTGTTTAATCCACACCCACACATTCTAACTTGCTTAGTCAGCTGATAAGAACCCATTTTTAGTCACCACAACTTGCCAACACTTGTACGGATGCGATTATGGCACGATATTCGACAAACGATCTTAACGGTTACCCGAAAACTATATATACCCATCCACCCCCATTGCTAAAATCACTAGAATCTTGATCTTAGGAACTCTAAGTTGAAACCATTGTTTCATACCTGAGATTCTTGGATCGAGATTAGCATTCGGGGACCCTTCGTAAGTATTCTTTCGTTCTTTTATTGCTTTTCGAGTCTTTCGAGTCTGAAAGTCAAACTTTGTTTGACTTTCTACATTGACCAATTATGGTCAATGCGAAGTTCGTTTGAACTTCGCAACGTGAGTGTAATCACGTTGGTTATAGTCCCTTGGGACTATGCCTACTGATTACCACGTTGTCTAGGGTCGTAGGGTAAGCGATCTAATAAATCGCTTATACCTCGAACCCGACCCATTTGGTCGATCATTAGGATCCGACCAAATACATTAGGTGACCATAGTAGGTAGGGAATAACCTTCCGAGGTTATACCCTATGGTCACATCGTTTAAGTAGTTGTATGCTAGGTAGTTTATATGCCTTAGGTAAATTACCAGAATACCCTTTTCATGTATAATTGTTAATTAAGCATATGTAACCTAAACCTTTGTCACATAACTGATTATGTAACATGTTTAGGCATATAACACTTGTCATAGGGCTAGTTAGGCGGTCCGAACGCGTTTCACGCGCACGACGCGTTAAAGTAGCATAAGCTACCTTAATGGGTCGCGATGGGTCGAAAGCACTTAGGTTAGGTTTCATGTAGTATGTAGGCCTTGTTAAACCATATCATATGAGTTCCAATACTCATTTGGTTTACCAAGCCTCATCCTATCCGATCTCCCGATTTAAGTCCGGTTTAATTATATAGTTTTAGATTTGCCGACTGATTCCGTGCTCCCTCAAGCTTTGTTTGGTTGTTGTTCAAGACCTCTAAGCATTCTCAGGCGAGTACATTATTCCCCTATTTTACTGCTTTCAATTGTTTTGGGGTGACTCATATGTGCTAAATGTTTTCGATGTTATAACAATGGTTTAAAAAACAATTAAGACGATTTATACAAAACTAATAACGATTTCAAAAAGTGAACAAACTTGTTGGTTGTAGTTATATAACAAATGACATTCATTAGCAATGATCAAGCCGACCAGTATTAGGTTATGGTACCATAGGATCTGACTAATCCCGTTATTTACTACACCCGTGGTTATGTGTGGGTGTGGTGGGTAGCGACTGAATCTGAAATTGTTAACTTACCCTTTGGTAAGGGTTTGTTAATGCGAAAACGAGAAGCGACGAAAACGAGAAGCGACGAAAACGAGAAGCGACGAGTGATGAGTCACGAAGGTTTGAATGTTGTTAGCGAGACGACCACATAAGTAGTTTCACGACCTAAAACGAATTAAACGATTGGGTAAACGATTGGTTTTCACACGATGTTTTAACGATTGGGTAAACGATTGGCTTCAAAGCGATATACGATTGGGTTTTGGTTACATATTACATGATTTACATTGGGCATGAACATTACTTTGGTGGTTTGGTTTGGGTAAGTGATTTGAGTAACGGTGCGTGTGTAATATGATACAAGCATGGTGGATACGCCGCTGGTACTTCCTATATATAAGTGTTTGTATGGTATTACATATTGTAGCGTTATTTGAATCATTTCAGTTTGAGACATAGAACATTTTATACAAGTAACATACTTTTCACAAGACATTTATTTACAAACAACTTATCTTATACAAACTCATTTTACATGGTTATTCATTTAATCATGCATTATTCTCTTATTATACATATCACCTGAACTTATTATTTTTCAAATGATTTACAAAGGCAAAGCAAATTACAAGGTTCATGACTAAACATTTTCTTAAACAGAAGTCATGAATCTTATTTTCACAAAACCTATGTACTCGCCAGCATTTCTTTGCTGACCTCGTTTTCACATATGTTTCAGGTATTGTTGAATGATATCGATTGATAAGATGCATGCTCACATAGGACTGGACAAGGCCTTAGTGACTCAATAACAATGATAGATTATGTTTAAATTGTGTATTTAGATTTCCAAACGATGTAATTATTCAATGTTTAAATAAAACGAAACACTTTTGGTATCCATGGTTATGAAACATTAATTCTGTTGCAACACGCCCCGATGTTTCCGCCGCGATTTGTTGTTTTACGCGGTCGGGGTGTGACAGAAAAGATGGTATCAGAGCCAATGGTTATAGGGAATTAGGTTATTAGTAATTAGTAATGCTTTGACCTAGTCTATAACCTTCTTAGGACCCTAACGCGAGTTTACTTGCGTTTAGTCATAAAACAATACCGTCACCTATCCTTAGGCGACGACCACAACAAGAACATAAATTTCAAAACCGCTTTGAAAACTAATCATCTGTTCTAGGATGATTGATTACTAGGTTTTGAACCCTCTATTGTAAGGTTTTGAACTCTCAATTATATGGTTTTGAACCTCTTTGAGTTTTCAAAACTTCGTCAAGGTTTTGGGTTTTAAATAATGTGAACACGTGCAAACTGGAAGGGTGAATGCTTGTATTCTGGGTTTTCTGTCTAGGCAAGCACTTCGTATACATCTCATCAGACGCGAGACCAGTTGTGCTTACCTGGGAATTCTTGGGATGAGTGTTCACTTATAGGCGAGCATGTCTTCGCGATACATTATTTTTGACCCATTTACTTTGATCAGTCACCGTCTCATTTGTTTGCCTTAGGTAACAAACAAATGATCGCAATCTTCATGCGTTATCATTCTGTTTTGATTGTCCAATAATCTTTCACCTGTTTCTCCCTATGCCTTTCTTTTTCTTCAAGAATG
Source organism: Helianthus tuberosus (assembly GCA_030545235.1). Lineage (NCBI taxonomy): Eukaryota > Viridiplantae > Streptophyta > Magnoliopsida > Asterales > Asteraceae > Helianthus > Helianthus tuberosus. The sequence continues at coordinate 12,442,149 of CM060389.1, read as the reverse complement.
TCTCTTCATCACGATGACGCCCAGATATCTGAGCAAGCAGCCAAAATTCGCTCAGCGAATAGGCGAAGTAGTCCTGAAGACTGTTGAATTAGCTACTGCCATGTATCATCTCCAGGATGAAGCCACTCAAGAGTCACCAAGACAGGCAGGACCTAGTCAGGCGACAACACCATCAGCCAATAAACCAATCGAGGAATCAAAGACCATGGATGAATGATCCCCTAAGAAGTCAAAGAAGAGAAAGGCTTCTCAGAACTTCGCCATGGTCGCTCACAATGGTAAAGCAGTCCCCAACCAACCAGCTCAACCCCCTGCTAGGTGTGTATGGCTTTTCCTATGATACCTACATCAAGGAACTATGTACCTTACAAACTACTCTTGTGATTTCTCTCTTTCAAATGATTGCTCATGATTCCCTCAAAAATTTTAAGTACTCGTTTCACTCTAAGAAACAAAGTACAGAAAATTAAGTGACATTATGAGTAATCGTGCTTTTCGCACATCTGTGCCTTTAAATCCTTGGTTAGATAACTAAGGGTATTTTCAAATCTCATACCCATTACGTTTTGATTTTTCAACATACACAGTACCAGTATTTCAAAACAATCTTCATGATCTCAAAACATTTCATATAGTTTGAAAACAATTTTTCTAGATGCATTGACTATGTTATTTCAAAAACATTGGCCATGTTATCAAAACCAACCTTTCTAATTTCAAAATATTTCATATAGTCTGAAGACAATATTAACACAATACATTTTCTGATCAAGTGCATGATTTCGAAAAGCATCATTCATGTCTTTCAAAAACCTTATACATAATTTCAAAATTCATCTCGCATGATTTTAAAACATTTTTGTAAATATATCTATCTAATACACCTACTTTATGATTTCAAAAAGTATTATATATAAGGTTTCAAAAACGTTAAACACATTTTTCTTAAAAGAACCCCATGCATAGTTTTCAAAAATATTTTCCTCATACATTGACTTAACCTTCAAAAATTCTGCTTCATATGTCGCCTTGACATATCAAGCATCTCAACTTCATAAGCATTTTACATCATGTTTTGACCTAAGCACATCCAGTGCAAGGTTTCAAAACATCTTCAACTTCTAAAATTCATATGGGATCTTTTTATCTTTACAATTAGATCCTTGTGGATGATTATCATTCAAATCAGAGTCCTTAATTGGATTCCTTATGTACCTTAATTCGAACACTTCGGTTCCTAATAATCGAAATCGAATTTTCTTTTTGAATCTTTCTATCTTTATAGTTGGATTCTTGGTAACGTTTAAAGTACCAAATGAAATCCACGGAATGGATTCCTAGTGTGCTTTAAATGCATGTACGCAATTTACAAGACAAATTAACGAACAATTTTGTGGTTATATGATATGTGTTTATGTGTTCTCCTCTATGTTTTTGTGTGTTACGATTTTTCAAATCCTCATAGAATCTTTCATATCTTCATATGAGGGATTCATAGTAGGATATTCAAAAAGTACTACCTTAAATCCTTATGGGCTTCTACGTAGTAGTTAAGACCCTTGGGTTATATAGTACCATTCCATGATTCGATGAGAGACCCTTGAGTGGTCTAGTCTAAAAGATTGATTCACAATTTGGTTAAAGAACGACATCTAGTGATGTAGCTGAACAGACTCCTTGATAGTCTATTTAGATCATTTATTGATTTAATTAAAAGGACTCTATGGCGGTCTAGTTACACTCATCACAGGTTTGTTCATTTGGTTTTACCCTACACATTATAAAATAGACTGTGTGAACTGTGCAAGGAATTGTTTAATTATGGACGCGTACATAATTATGAAATTTAGTGCATAGGAACCCAGTAAGATTTATTATGTGTAAGAACCGATAGTGACAAAAATAACGAAATGAGAACGATGTAATGGAGGTACGGTGGACGCACCAATGACGCTTCATATACTTGTATATAAGTGTCCCTCTTACATTGCAAACATAATGTTATTAAGGTTACTAGAAGTTCAAGAACCCTAACCAATGTTGTTCGATCTTTTCAACTTCATATTTCCAAGCTCTCACAAGTTTCCTCTAAATAAATTTCGGGACGAAATTTCCTAAAGTAGGGGAGACTGTAACACCTGTGCCTCCACGGCCATCAAACAAATACCAAACCAATGAAATATTGTATTTCATACTTTGGATTTGTATTAATATGTGTATCATTTGCACATATCGATTCTTATTCGATTTCAAACTCTAAATCGCTTTCTGGAAGGTTATACGCGCACCAATGTGTAAATATAACCAGTTTAATGCAACAAACACTCCGGAATAGTGACATTGGCTTAACATACCTTAAACAACCTTTACATAACTTAGAAATAAGTTTTGAAGGCTTTGGTATGGCAAAAACAAGTTAATTCGTCTACAGGGACTAAAGTTGACAAACTGCGAAAGTATGCCAATTTGAACTGTAACAGACTTTCCGGAGCATGACCATAAGTTAAAAATACCATAAATATCCTTCACATAGCTTAGAAATAGGCTTTGAGGTGTTCGGTATGCTAAAATAAACTTTTGTGTCATTCAGGGACTAAAAGTGTCAAAAAGTGCACAAGTTTGCATTTTCGCGCATAACTTACGTTCTGAATACATCCGGACATCCAAAAATTTATGTAAGCATGACTATATTATGCTTTAGTGTTTGGCTTGCCAAAAATCCATTCGTCGCGTCATTTGGATCGTTTTTCGCGCTTATGCGCATTCCGTCGTAATTAAGCGAACATCGCGTTCGTACGACCAAACGAACCAACACCCGGCATATTTTTGAGCATGTTTCATGTCCTCAATGTTTAGGCAACATTTTAGGGCCTTAAAGTTGGCTTTACGGGCCTTAGAAGTGCCGGAAATGGGCTTAAACACGTGCAGGGACTGAAACTGTAATTTCTGAAACTTATTGCTGATCTGTGACTTCTAGGCGGCCCGCCTCAGTTCCTGAGCATCCTTAGGCGGCCCGCGAGGCACCTTCTGACCAGATTAACTGCATTTAACAGCAGATTCCAGCTGTTTAATCCACACCCACACATTCTAACTTGCTTAGTCAGCTGATAAGAACCCATTTTTAGTCACCACAACTTGCCAACACTTGTACGGATGCGATTATGGCATGATATTCGACAAACGATCTTAACGGTTACCCGAAAACTATATATACCCATCCACCCCCATTGCTAAAATCACTAGAATCTTGATCTTAGGAACTCTAAGTTGAAACCATTGTTTCATACCTGAGATTCTTGGATCGAGATTAGCATTCGGGGACCCTTCGTAAGTATTCTTTCGTTCTTTTATTGCTTTTCGAGTCTTTCAAGTCTGAAAGTCAAACTTTGTTTGACTTTCTACATTGACCAATTATGGTCAATGCGAAGTTCGTTTGAACTTCGCAACGTGAGTGTAATCACGTTGGTTATAGTCCCTTGGGACTATGCCTACTGATTACCACGTTGTCTAGGGTCGTAGGGTAAGCGATCTAATAAATCGCTTATACCTCGAACCCGACCCATTTGGTCGATCATTAGGATCCGACCAAATACATTAGGTGACCATAGTAGGTAGGGAATAACCTTCCGAGGTTATACCCTATGGTCACATCGTTTAAGTAGTTGTATGATAGGTAGTTTATATGCCTTAGGTAAATTACCAGAATACCCTTTTCATGTATAATTGGTAATTAAGCATATGTAACCTAAACCTTTGTCATATAACTGATTATGTAACATGTTTAGGCATATAACACTTGTCATAGGGCTAGTTAGGCGGTCCGAACGCGTTTCACGCGCACGACGCGTTAAAGTAGCATAAGCTACCTTAATGTGTCGCGATGGGTCGAAAGCACTTAGGTTAGGTTTCATGTAGTATGTAGGCCTTGTTAAACCATATCATATGAGTTCCAATACTCATTTGGTTTACCAAGACTCATCCTATCCGATCTCCCGATTTAAGTCCGGTTTAATTATATAGTTTTAGATTTGCCGACTGATTCCGTGCTCCCTCAAGCTTTGTTTGGTTGTTGTTCAAGACCTCTAAGCATTCTCAGGCGAGTACATTATTCCCCTATTTTACTGCTTTCAATTGTTTTGGGGTGACTCATATGTGCTAAATGTTTTCGATGTTATAACAATGGTTTAAAAAACAATTAAGACGATTTATACAAAACTAATAACGATTTCAAAAAGTGAACAAACTTGTTGGTTGTAGTTATATAACAAATGACATTCATTAGCAATGATCAAGCCGACCAGTATTAGGTTATGGTACCATAGGATCTGACTAATCCCGTTATTTACTACACCCGTGGTTATGTGTGGGTGTGGTGGGTAGCGACTGAATCTGAAATTGTTAACTTACCCTTTGGTAAGGGTTTGTTAATGCGAAAACGAGAAGCGACGAAAACGAGAAGCGACGAGTGATGAGTCACGAAGGTTTGAATGTTGTTAGCGAGACGACCACATAAGTAGTTTCACGACCTAAAACGAATTAAACGATTGGGTAAACGATTGGTTTTCACACGATGTTTTAACGATTGGGTAAACGATTGGCTTCAAAGCGATATACGATTGGGTTTTGGTTACATATTACATGATTTACATTGGGCATGAACATTACTTTGGTGGTTTGGTTTGGGTAAGTGATTTGAGTAACGGTGCGTGTGTAATATGATACAAGCATGGTGGATACGCCGCTGGTACTTCCTATATATAAGTGTTTGTATGGTATTACATATTGTAGCGTTATTTGAATCATTTCAGTTTGAGACATAGAACATTTTATACAAGTAACATACTTTTCACAAGACATTTATTTACAAACAACTTATCTTATACAAACTCATTTTACATGGTTATTCATTTAATCATGCATTATTCTCTTATTATACATATCACCTGAACTTATTATTTTTCAAATGATTTACAAAGGCAAAGCAAATTACAAGGTTCATGACTAAACATTTTCTTAAACAGAAGTCATGAATCTTATTTTCACAAAACCTATGTACTCGCCAGCATTTCTTTGCTGACCTCGTTTTCACATATGTTTCAGGTATTGTTGAATGATATCGATTGATAAGATGCATGCTCACATAGGACTGGACAAGGCCTTAGTGACTCAATAACAATGATAGATTATGTTTAAATTGTGTATTTAGATTTCCAAACGATGTAATTATTCAATGTTTAAATAAAACGAAACACTTTTGGTATCCATGGTTATGAAACATTAATTCTGTTGCAACACGCCCCGATGTTTCCGCCGCGATTTGTTGTTTTACGCGGTCGGGGTGTGACACCACTGGTACTTCTCCTCCTACCATTGTCTATTTAGAAAACCCTGATGATGCCAAAAAGTGGGAGAAAGGAAAGAAGGGAAAAGATGGCTTACACTTAGAGCCTGGTCCAAAAGCTAAACCAGTTGTGGAGATTCCCAAGCCAGATGGTACAAAGAAGGTTGATGTGACTCTCAATGCTTTTGCTAAAGAAAAAGCAAAGGGAAAAGAGAGAATGGAAACAAAGGGTGATAAAAGATTTGCAGAGGATAAGAAAGTTTTTATGGCAAAGGAAGTGCAGGGTACTTCAAACAGAAGAAAGACTACCAGAAAGGTCAATCAACCCAAAATCACACCTTCCAAAACCACTAAACATATCCCTGAAATCCCCAAAAGTTCCTCACCTCAAACCACAAAACCAACAGATGTTGAGACACATGTTATATCAACAGTTGTTGATATATCAGTGGTTTCAACAGATGTTGTTTCAACAACTGCCCTTATCACCTTACCAATCACCACTCAACCCACCAACACACCTTCAAATTTAACACCTCCAACCACTCCAAAAATCAAAAGAAGAAGGATAACAAATGTCATACTTGAAGATAACGCTGTACCTTCTCCACTTCCAATTTCTTCACAACCTCTGATCTTATCTACTGTCCAAAAACCTATTTCATCTGCTTCAATTCTAACCCCTGACCCAAGTACTGCCTTGGTTCCTTTGGGAGTAAAATATCCTTTGGATCTTCCAGCAGTTAGAGAGGAAATCAAATCCTTTTATTCTGAAGATGATCCTGAAAAGAGGAACCTCCCATCTCTCTATGGTTATCCTTTGCTAAGAAACATAGAAGAGTATCTTCAACTGAAGGCCAAACAAGCAGAGGATATATCAAGAAGATACACAAAGGGAAAATCTGACAAAGAAATTCAGAGGAATCTGCAATATCTGCTCACCCAAGTCAGAACATTAGAGCAGTTTTCCAAAGATCTTTGTCAGAAGCTATCAGAGAAGGATGATGAAAGCCTGAAACAAGACTACATTGAGCACATCATGATGAGTAAGAAATACAAGGCATAAATGTATCAATTCAAAAAGTGGACCATTACTGAACTCAAGCAAGAGATTGCAAGAATACAGAAAATGCTTGAAGACAAAACAAAACAAACCCCTCCAGTTTGGTCTCAGTACAAAAAGAATGTACCTGAAAAGGCTTTGAAGTTGAAAAGAATGAAGGAAGAGCTTATAACTAGAAATTATGTCTCAAGGAATCAAATCACTAGGTGGACAGAGGTGAAAGTATTAAAGAACCTACAAAAGGTTGGAATAAAGAAGAAAGAAAGACCCCACTGCTCCTAAAAGGCCAGATTATCCAGCAGCAGTGGTTCCAGCCAAACAGACCCTACCAACTAAAAGATCTGCTACAACCACTGCTCCATCTGCTATTGTTGTCTATCAAAGGTAAAAGCAAAAACAGATGAGTAAAGAAGAAGAGGCACATGAAGAATCATAAATATTTAAATGGGTTGTCAAGCATATGTTGGTAGAAAATCCTGAATCAACAAAGTTAAAAGAATAGCAAAAGGATTTATGATCAGGCCTTCATCACCAAACACCTCTCAAGATAAAACTCTCCCAAGAAACCCACCAGACTCAAAATACTAAAGTGGAAGTCTGATAAAAAGACCCACGTATTGACACTGCTCAAGTCTAGTGGTGAAGTTAAGCATATAACAATGGAAGATGCACTTGTTCTGGGTGTAGCTGACCTTCAAGACTTGTTAGAGCTTCAACTGTGCAGGGATGAGGATGATGAAGATTCTATGAACTTTGAATTACAATTCAAAGGGCAAATCAGTGAAAAACTGATGAGAAAATAAAGATCTTGAATAATAAAGTGTTTTGGCATCATTTGTTTCAGGGGGAGATTGTTGGGATTGAACCCTACAAAGGAACATATGATATAAAGCCAAAACTGGTTCAAAGCAGTGGATCATCATAAGCAGTGTTTGTACAAGTCTTTCCCCTTAACAGTGGCCCTAACAACTGATAGACTACAAGCTTTGCTGACCATTACAACAACTAACAAGCCAAATACTGATAAAGAATAAAGACTGAAGCTCAATCTACTGATGTGTCTTAAGTACTGCTGAAGACTAAAGCACTGCCCATTCAAGGACTGATCATCTATTGAAGAAAGCACTGATGCTCAACATAGGTGCTTAGGCTACAACAGTGGAATGAAGAATCAGTGGTTTATTTACTTAGTGTTTATGTAATCAGTAGTTTAGTAATCAGTGGTTGTAGTTTGTTAGGAAGTTAGATGTGGACCAATTGGACCAGCAGCAATTTTTCTGACGAAATCGGAGCACGATCGCAGCGGTGAACGCCGTCCATGTGGAGATCTGGGAGTTTCTATCAACCCAATCGTACCAATCGGCCGCCGCATCATCGAAATAAAACGACGAAATCAACCAACGTTCCTCCGGTGGAATTTTGTAGAAATCAAAATAACGATTGGCTTGTGCAACCCATCATTCCGGGTGAGAACCAGAAAAACGAGGCAAATTGATCGGGGCCGGTTTGTGACGGCCAAAAATTGACGAATCAGGAGACCCAAAAGGACCAGAGGATTTAAGCTTACTGGAAAAATCCGCCTTCGTAGACTTCTGTTTAGCCAATAAACCCACCTGTACGCACAACTTATTTACCGCTTGTTTCGTATCTTCCAGAGAAGTGGCGAGAAGAGCTACATCGGATTGTTGAGCCGCCGATGCTAATTGAGACGATAGATCACGATGACTCTCCTGTAAGGACTTGATGTGTTCATCTAACACCTTGAACCGTGTACCATCAGCCATGAGCGAATGGTCAATGAAAGCACCAATGAAGTGTGATGAATGATACACAGTAATGGATAGAAGGATAATTGATTGATTCAATAGAAGGGAGATGAGAGGATTACAGAAGATTGGATGAGGGAAGAAAGATCTAACCAACTTTCATAACAATTTTCATACCTCTCCCATTACAACCGCATGACCATATAAAGATATAAATTAATTAATTAAATCCCTGCACTATTTCTTTATGTTAACTTGTAGTCCTTCAACTTTGCAGGTAATGCTTTCTTTCTTTCACCCTTTCTGACTTGGACTGGATTTATTGATTGTGGGCTGGGCTCTTGAATTGCTGCTGGTCCAATTGTGTGCACAACATTACCTCCCTCTTTGAAATTCACCTTGTCCTCAAGGTGAAAGGCTGGAAAAGATTGTTTCAAAGTGCTTGCATCTTCCCAAGTAGCATCGGTTGTAGGCAAATCTTTCCACTGTATCAAGTATTATTGAACAGAAGTGTTGCCACGAAGGAGAGTGCGTTGATCTAAGATAGAGGCTGGCTGTAGGGTGAGGGTGGAAGAAGGGTCCACCAAATGAAGGGGAGTGATTTATTGAGTCGGGTTGCCGGTGCACTTGCGTAGCATAGAGACATGGAAGACATTGTGAATCTTTGCTTCAAGTGGTAAATTAAGCCTATAAGCAACCGGGCCAATACGATCCAGAATTTGATAAGGGCCAAAAAATCTGCGACTGAGCTTGTAATGGCGTTGAAGGCGGACTGAATGTTGCCGGAAGGGTTGTAGCTTAACGAATACCCAATCACCAACAACAAACTGAACATCACGGCGGTTAGAATCAGCATAGGATTTCATGCGAGCTTGAGACCGAAGTAGGTTGCTTTTGAGAGTGGATAAAACCGCATCGCGATCCAGTAATTGAGATTCCACCAACAAATTGGAAGTGGTGGCCCTTATATAACGGGTCACATTAGGGGGTTTCCGACCATAGACAACCTCGAACGGCGTCATCTGAGCAGCGGTTTGGAAGGAGGTATTATACCAATATTCAGCCCAAGGTAGGTACTTGAACCAATCTTTTGGACGGTCCATCATGTAGCACCGTAAATACATTTCAACACATTTGTTAAGGACTTCGGTTTGGCCATCGGATTGTGGGTGATACGCGGTGCTAAACGATAAAGTGGTACCTTGTAATCGATGCAACTCCTTCCAAAAGTCAGCCATAAAACGAGGATCACGATCTGTGACAATGTCAATTGGCACCCCGTGTAGGCGAACAAATTCTTGCACAAAGACAGCAGTAACAGATAAGCTCATGAAGGAAGAATGAAGACCCACAAAATGAGCATATTTCGATAATCTGTCAACCATTACCAAAATGACAGAATAACTATGTGAAAGAGGTAACCCGGTGATGAAATCCATTGCTATATGATAAAAAATTAGGGAAGGAATTGGTAAGGGCTGTACCAAACCCGCGGGCAGCAATGAAGAAGATTTAACTTGTTGACAAACTTGGCAATGGGCAACAAAGTTCTTAACATCTTTTCGCATGTTTTTTCAAAAGAAGGAAGACGATAGGCGGTGAAAGGTGCGAGTGACACCTGATTGCCCCCCTGTGGTAGAGGCATGAAATTCCATCAAAAGTTGTTGCTTTAACTCCGAGTCATCCGGTATCACAAGTCTACCCCGGAATAACAGTAGCCCATTGTGAATCTGATAGGCCGAGTACTGCAGTGGCTCACGTATCACGGCTAAATACAATTGCTGGAGTGTCGGGTCCAGTTGAAGTTTATGCTGAAGGACTTGAAGAAAGGATGCGTCCTGACTTGAGAAGGCCATCATGTACGACGAAAAAACACGGGATAAGGCATCAGCAGCTGTGTTAAATTTTCCCGGCCGTTATAAAATATCAAAATCATAACCCAACAATTTTCCCAACCATTTCTGTTGATCCGGAGTTTGAATAATCTGGTCTTGTAAATTCTTTAAGGATTGCTGGTCAGTGATGATCTGGAACTTTCTGCCCAAAAGGTATTGACGCCATTTGGCGACTGCCTGGGTAACAGCAAACATTTCTCGTTGGTACGCTGATGCTTGTTGCATACGAGGACTTAATTTAATGCTGTAATATGCGATTGGTTGGTTTTCCTGGGACAAAATGGCACCAATACCAGTCCCCGATGCATCTGTTTCAACCGTGAAAGGTTTAGAGAAATCCGGTAACCGAAGAACTGGAGTGGAACTAAGAAGTTGTTTAAGTTTGAGGAATGCCTCGCCTTGTATAGAAGTCCAACAAAATTTGTCTTTCTTCAATAGGTCTGATAACGGACCAGCAACGGATGCATAATAATGTATAAAACGACGATAATACCCCGATAACCCAAGGAAACTTCGTACATCCTTAACGGTCCTAAGGGTTGGCCAGTCCCGGATACATGCAATCTTGTCCGGATCCACTGCAACTCCCTGGGCTAAAATCACGTGGCCCAAATACCCCACTTTGGTCTGTCCAAACAAACACTTAGCTAATTTAGCCACCAAGTTGTTATTCAGCAGAGACTGAAAGACCAACCGAAGATGTGACAAATGCTCAGTCCATGTTGGACTATAGATTAATATGTCGTCAAAAAATACCAAGACAAATTTCCGGAGAAACGGCCGGAAGATATCATTCATCAACCGTTGGAAGGTCGAAGGAGCATTTGTAAGCCCAAAGGGCATCACTAAAAACTCGTAATGCCCATCATGCGTGTGAAAAGCCGTTTTAGTGATAGCGCCTTCTTGAAGACGGATTTGATGGTATCCGGATAATAAATCCAGTTTTGAAAAATATACGGCTCCATGTAATTCATCAAATAACTCGTCAATAGTAGGAATAGGAAACCGGTCCGGAATAGTGATGGCATTTAAAGCCCGATAATCCACACAAAAACGCCATGTTCCATCTTTCTTGCGAACTAGCAAAACCGGAGAAGAAAATGGGCTACAACTAGGCCGGATAATACCTTGGGTTAACATGTCTTGAACCAGTCGTTCGACCTCTTGCTTTTGAAAATGTGGGTACCGGTAAGGGCAGACTGCCACGGGTGCAGAATCTGGAAGTAGGGTGATGTCATGGTCCTGAAGTCGGGTCGGTGGCAGACCCGAGGGTGGTTGAAAAACCTGGGCAAATTCTGTTAATAACGTCTGAATGTCCGGTGGTTGTGTCGGTTGGGTTAGACTCTGGGGTGGTAATAAGGTAAGGTGAAAATACTGAGCAATGGCAGCAGTGGAAGCCAATCTTTTAAAGCCATGAAACTGAATGGGTTCAACCGTTGGGGTGGGTTCGCCCTGTCAAACCACCCGGGTATCCTGTAAATTGAACTCAAAGGTTGCGGCAGCATAGTCAGTTAGAACCGGGCCCAAAGTCGATAACCAAGAGACTCCCAAAACCATGTCCCAGCCTTGGAGAGGCAAAACAAAGAAGTCAACAGTCACCGAAAATCCTTGAATCACCAATACCACCTGCTTAGCTATACCGGAACATGGTAAACGTTCCCCACTACCCACTAGAACCGAAAATGGAGGAATAGCTTCGACTGCCAATTTCAAAAACTTAGCAATTCTGGTCTGAACAAAGCAGTGAGTACTGCCTCCATCCAATAAAACCTGAACAGTCTGACCCTTCACCGTACCTTTAAAACGCAGAGTAGAAGCCGAACACCCCCCGCTAACGCATTATACGAAATTGAAGAGTGAGATTTTACCTCATCGATTTGCAGAGTATCAGCTAAAACAGAATCTGAAGTGTCAAGACCACCAGTCTCAGGTGCGTGTTCCGGCCCTGGGTCATCATCGAAAAATAACAGTTGTGGAGCCGAACGACATTTATGATCAGATGTGTACTTTTCATCACATCTGAAGCAGAGACCTAATGCCTTCTTTTGAGCCATTTCAGCCGGCGACAATCGTCGGAAACCCACCGTGTTTGGAATCTTAAGGGCAGGTTGAGAATTTGGGGAAAAAGTGGAAGTAGCAGTGAATTGCAATTTTGGAGTTGGTAAAATGGGCTTACCGGAGCCCAATGATAAACGACCCAAACCACGTTCCATATTAATGCGATTCTCATGTAATTGGGCTTTTTCCATGGCCTCCTCCAAGGTATTGGGGTTGTGAATCAAGACGGATTGTTTGATATCCAAACGAAGCCCCGAAATATAACATGAAATCAGAAACTCCGGTGGAAGTGGAACAGTGGTGCGATTTGAAATTTCTTCGAAACGCTGCCGATAATCTTC
>CM060389.1:12388025-12429485 GCA_030545235.1 Helianthus tuberosus | reverse complement strand
CTTGCTGAATTGAACTCTACACGTCTGTTTCCGCCTTTCGTTTAGAGATAAACTCTTCTGATCGACTCGTTCGGGTCTGAAAACGATCCTACACGATTTCAGTCCATTAGTTTCATTTTCGTAACCATTTCAGTCCACCAACTTAACTCCCATCCATTTATTCTGTTAACTTTGGGTGAAATTACAAAATTGCCCCTATGGTTTAGTTAAAAAAAACGCTGGTCACCATCCTATACCACTGTCGCCATCCACCGCCGTTCACCACCGTCACCATCCCCAATCCAAAACCCTGGCCCCCACCACCATCGTTCAACACCGCCTACAATCACCATTGAGAGAGTTTCAATTTCAGATCTAAAAGGTCTCAGATTTGATAGATGGCAGTGGGGCATGGTGGTTGTGGTGGTGAATGATGGTTGGTGAGGGAGGGCAATGAACGATGGTGGTAGTGGTGTGGTTGTTGTGTTTGCAAAAACCCCATTGATTCTTCCCCTGTTTCGAACACCATCCACCACCACCGTCAACACCATCCACCACTGCCACCATCGTCAATAATCAGTCAGCGCCATCCACCACCACCGTCAACACCATCCACCACTGCCACCATCGTCATTAAAAAGTCAGCACCATCCCCACACCTTCGGCCACTCCATAACTACCACTGCCACCGCTGGCCAATTGAACAGAGGAGGAAATTGAACATGAATTTAGTTGAGGAAAGTTGGAATGGATCGAGATACATGTATATATACAAATTCAGAGGCGGTTAAGGAGTCAAAAACATAATGAGATTTGTGGAGGTGTTTGGGGTTAGCGGATAAGCATGAATAGCAGAGAAAACGGGATTTGATTTGGTTTTTAAGTTGATACGGAGAGGAGATAAACATTGCGAACGAAAACGAATGAAAAACGACTGTATGGAAGGAGCTCCGGGTTTGCCGGAATCCGACCGGAAATTTCAGAGAAGATGACCGGAAGAGCGGTCTTTCTGTTTGTTTGAAATTTGTTTTGAGGAATTGCAATTTGATCCCTGCATTTTTAACTCTTTTCAATCAGGTTTAAAACTTGAATATTTTCACCCAAAGTTAACAGAATAAATGGATGGAGTTAAGTTGGTGGACTGAATTGGTTACGAAAATGAAACTAATGGACTGAAATCGCAATTTTTAAACTAATGGACTGAAACCGTTATTTTTGACAAACCTCAGGGACGAAAACAGTAATTAACTCTAGAAAACAATTTAATGATGTTATTTAGAATGACGAATATCAAAAGGGTAACTTAAATGGATTTGTAAACAATATTTGGAAAAGAATCACAACGGGTTTTGGATTAACAAGTATCTAAGTCTATCTAACACAAATGGTTTGATTATATTATGAACACCAATGATTTCTTGAGTTTGTTAAATTAAAATCCTAAACTTAGACATCAACAATCGTCTATCATACGCAATCAGTGCAAGATAACCATCACAATATGAGACACTAATATGTTTTATTAATCAAGAACAAAAATCAAACCCTAGCATAAATCACAACTTAATGGTAGCAATCATCTCTCAATGTCAATGTTGCAAGAAAACGTAACAATTTCGAGTTCAAAGCAATACCAACAAATGATTCACACAATTTCATTCAAAGATTAACAAATGTTTGTATCAAACTAAAACATGAAAAACAAACCCTAGAAAACTCACAGTCTTTCACCTGGGATGATTTGGGGAAACTAGCCTTGCATCGCGATTAAAATATTGTTGGAATCTTTAATCTTTGGTTGTCTTTCTTGGAATAGGTGTTAGGGAATGATAAGAGAGGATTAGAATGATGGAGTATGATAGAGAATGAGCTCTTAGTCAATGTTATTCGAATTAGGATTGTAACTCCCCATTAACTCGCCATTTAAAATCAGACCTCCTCCTACTGTAACCCAAATCCCCCTTGTTTCCCTTGACCCCTTTTACCTCCTAGACTGGCCCCACTCCTGCGGGCTGCCGGTGCTCTACGCACACCCTATGAAGAGGACTCAGCCATAACGTCTGTAAACAAAACCAATTACAAATCGGTAATCATTATACATCTTGTATATTATCCGTATAAGTATCATACCTCTCGTATATGGTCTGTACAAGTATTATACGTCTCATATACGGTATTATATGTATCGTATACATGGTATTATATGTCTCATATACGGTATTCAAGTTAATTAACAAAAACTTGTATCTAATTCGTAAACGGGAAAAAATAATACAACTTAAAAAAACTATACCCGACTCATATAGGTTTAAGTTTCAACTGACATGCGCATAACAACATACAACTGGTAAACAAATGACAATTGCATGTTCCATTAGCATCTTGCAACTTGTTTACATCATTGATTTCATTAGCTAACAGATTCAGACATGCATGTGAAACCTTCCTTCGTAGGAAATCAAAGATTCGTATGTTGTGGTGATCTATCTCACGACTCCTGCTTTACTCAATGTTGCGTCTTATCTCTAACAGTTGATTATCTAGGGCATGTTCAATATAGGGTACACCTTTTTCCAGCATATTATTTGTTTCATTAAGATGTTTCTTCAAAAGCGCATTCTGGTTCTCCACCCTTTGGTTGTACGCTAACCAAAGTTAAGATGTTGATCAGTCCAGTATGACATAAAACCTTAGTCTGTGTGGTTGTAGCTAGTTCGTGAACAATTAATCCATAATATCTTAAAACATAGGTAATTACGATTGTTATTCAGATAAGTATGATTAATATGAGAATTAGTATGAAACATACCATCACGTTTTTTTATTTGGCGGTCTGTCTCGTAGTCACCCGTGCCACAAGTTGTATGCCTCAACCGTGGTGGAATTAATTAACCTGGTCTACTTGTATAGAAACTTGCCCCATGCTTCTTCCTTTTTAAATCTTGGCTTGCAACGTCTAGCGATATTCTCATGTATGTGCCACCTGCATAGTGAATAACTAGCGTTCGGAAACACTCGTGCACACACATTCATTAGGGCGAGGTCTCTATCGGCTACTATAACACGGGGCTCCATATCACTGTCCACCGAATCTTTCAACTTCTCTAACACCCACGTAAGGTTGTCCTCTCATTCGTTGGTTATGAATGCATGAGCAATGTAATACTAGAGGTTGACTTGTGCGGGTGTGTACTCTTTTTACTCGCCGATTCAAGTTTTAAATTTATAAAACACGATATGCTACTATCACTCTACACACACGTTATGTATGCGCATCCTTAGGTTAATGATAGCCCCCAAGTCGGCTAGTGCATTGCTTATTGGTGATCCATTAATAGAGCAAGGAATGGTGAAGCTTCCGGGATCAATTTTCTTTTGGGGGAGCTTGTTGAGGAGTGCCGCCGAGCATTCTTCATTTAGGGTGACTTGTTGATTGGACTCAATATTTCTTTTGTGAATGAGGAAGTCTCTCATGAACTTGGAGTATTTTGGCATTTGAGTGAGGACTTCCACAAAAGGAAGATTGATGTGAAGTTGTTTAAGCAAGCTCACGAACTTAGTGAATTGCTCGTCGGTCTTTTGCTGAAGTAAACGACCGGGGTAACGGACCGGGGGTGGTTTAGTTGTGTCGGTATTTTGGGGTTGAGTATTTTCTTAGTTATTGGTAATGGGTGTTTTAGTGGGGATTGGATCGGTTTGTTGTGGGGTTGATTCAATCTCGGGTCCTAACTTCCGGCTTCTTAGGTTGATTACGTTTACTTGGGCTTTTGGGTTTGTTTCGGTGTTACTCGGTAAGGCTCCTTGTGATCTCTCGGCGAAATTTTGGGCAAGTTAGCTTAATTGTTTTTCTATATTTTGAACACTAGCTCTTTGGTTTCTAATTTCCGCTTCAGTTTGTGAGAACCTTTCCGAGTATCTAGACGATGGAAGATGGATGATGGTGGTGGATGATGGTGTTGTAGTGGTGGCAAGTGAGAGAGAAGTGGTTTGCCAAGGGATGGTTTGGAATGGACCCAAGCACCTCTATTTTTAGCAGAAGTCAGGAGCTCACCATGGCCCATACCCGCCTGGCACGGCCCCATGGCCGTCTCTCTGTCTCTCTTCCTCATTAACTGCAGTGTCGGGTCTTGTACTAACATAGCCCCGTGTGTCAACGGCACGGCCTGTGGCTAATGTACTTGTTGTACTACTGTAGATTCTGCAAATCTTAGAGTTGACCATTCCCCGTGTTGGCTTAGCACGGCCCCATGTTGGTTGTCTGTTTTGTCCTTTGCTGTTGTCTTTACTTCTGCAGAGATTCCAGTCTTGGACACGGCCCGTGTTTGGTGGACACGGCCCGTGTCTGGTGGACACGACCCCGTGTCAGGTCTTCTGATCTTGCCATTTTCTTGGTTTGGATGTGGATTAGGGCTTGGCGAGTTGCGTCAATCCTCCTTCTTTGTAATTATGTTGGTTTTTGTTGTTATTTTGCTCCTTTTGCACATTTAAGCTCTTTTGACCCTGTAAATTAAAAAGGAACAAAGAAACAAGTTTTTTCCAACATTAGTACCGCAAACAGGTTGATTTTACCCCATATTTGATACAATTTATATGTTGTATTTTATGCACATCAGAGGTATTTAGGCGTGACACTAATAATCTCAACGAGCGACATTTTTGTATTGGTTCGTCATGTACGTGGCATGTATAAAAACACATGCGGGAGGGCACACCACAACGTGTTCGATGTTAGGTGGATAAAGAAAACATCGTGTAGCCTCTCGTCCTTTTCATATGTTCGAATGAAGTAAATAAACCCACCTTTGTTCAAGGTTGAGAAGAATCTGCATTGGAGTGCCACCGACTTGCTCATTTCGACCCAATTTCGCTCGCACATTGTATATGGTATTTCTTGTGGACACACATTCGGGGTTCTGTTTTTTAATGGTTGAAAGAATATCTCTAGGTTGCATGTTTTGATGCGTCAGCTGCTCCATCGTCCTCTCTTCCGCTGGAGTCAGCCTCATTAGAGACGGATGTCCCTCAAGATACAAAAAGGGGTTCGTAGTTGTGCTTAGCCTGTGCAACCCTAAGAGTCCAAGCTCCTATCCTTTTTTCCGAATGTCCCAATCAATTGGAACTCACAATCGGATTTCCTGGTTCCTACGCCCCGGTTGCGGTGTGCACATTTAATGTATATATGTGTGGGCGCTTAGGGGGCAAAAGTGAAATTGAACTAATTTTAACGTTATTTTACTAATTTCGTGAAAATAACGTTAAAAGCGACGGACGGTTAATCATGCATCATGTAGTGGCGTTGATAGCCAAAAGACAAGGGGTACATGCACCAATCGGTCTTTGTCCCGATTGCTAAGTGTTATGTGCCTTATGTCCAAGGCTTGATGCAAAACTACAATCGAGTCGGGGGTCTCACTGGAAGCAGCCTCTCTATCCTACGTGGGTAGAGGTAAGGCTGTCTACATCTTACCCTCCTCAGACCCTACCTCAGCTTTGCTTTGCTATTGGTGAGATTTACTGAGTATGATGATGATGATGATGATGAATCGGATTTCCTGGTTCCACATCGTCTAATTGTGGTTGTCTGCTTGTGGTGGCCGCCACAATCGCGTATAAGCCATATTTTTAGAGGCTTATGGCTTGGGGTCATCGTACTTCGTCCGTTGGGTGACTATGGCGTACCCATTGTTGCGTTCAATTACTCTACACCGGTTCACAAAATCATCTATGTTATCAAATCTCTCGAAAAAAAAAACACTATGGTTATAAAACTAATTTGTTAAATGTACGACAAATTAATATATAATATATAAATAAATAATATAAAACAATATTATTAATTGTACGACAAACACTTTGTGACTTTATTAACACCCAATTTTTCTCTCTTTGTATAGTCAACCATAATAAACATTTTACGGTTACGACTACTTGTGTTAACTTTACAAAGTAAAGATAAAAAATAAACAATCCTTAATATACTAAACGTGAGAAGTGAAAGAAAATTTTTAGTTGAAAAAATAAAAATAAAAAATTTCGTATAGTTAATCTAGTAGAGTAATTATATGTAAATAATTTTTTTTCAGATTTTAGAACTAAATTAGTGTTAATTAGATGGGAAAAAAATTGAAAAAAAAAATTAAGATTTATTATTTCATATATAAATAAGCAAACTTTTTGTGCATAAGCACTTGTAACATGTGCTTTGAGAGTTTTTCAAAAAAAAAAACTTGATTTTTTAAATTTAACCCAAAGATTTTTACCTTTTGCAATTTTAACCCTACAAAATTTGTTTTTTTTACTTTAACTCAAAACTTTTCATTATTTGCAATTTAACTTCATAACTTTTGTCAATTATGTTTTTCATCTTTGGTTTAACGTTTTTACGTTTCGTTACGTATAGTTCTAAATTTTTCGAGTTAATACGACGCAACGTACGAGTGTGGTTCAACTTTTTTATGTTTTGTTTCAAATTTTGCAAGTTAACACGGCGCAACGTGCATGTGTGGTTCAACGTTTTTTAAACAATAGATCTACCATCAGTCCATCATAGTCATATCTAATAATCATGATTGTCACTCTACATCAAAAGTTTTTGATAAATAATTGAGGTCGACCACCAGCTATAAATTAAAGGGCTGGTCAGCAATTTAATTGCTTGTTGGAGTAATTTTATGTTTATTAAAATTTTAACTTTGTTTTAGGGACGAAAATATTTGAAAAATAAAACCAGAATGACCAAAAGGTTAAAAAAATGTCATTTTAAACTGAAACAGTTCAAATAAGAGTAAAGTACAATTTCAGTGCTTAAGGTTTACACTTTCAGTAAATTTACCAGAAGAATTAGAGGGCCTTCACGAGAAATACTCGAGTAGTTGTAGATTGTTTAAGTTTCAAGAACTTGCAGCAGCGAGAATGAACTTCAATCATGGTTTGTTCCTTTCATAATCCACTTATTCGTATTGCAACTTCAGTCCCTTAAGGGTATTATGGTCTTTTAACTATAATTCTAACGTTCAACTAACGACAGTTAGTGAGAGGAACTTGATTGATTCAAATTGACAATCACAGGGACTTGATTGTTCAGTTTTTTTTTTAAATGAGGGTTAAAAGTGTGATTGGGTGTAAACCTCAGGGCTTGAAAATGTACTTTACTCGTTAAAATAATTAAAACTCACGGATGGAAAAATTCCTTAGACTATTCCCATTTACAACCCAACTGAACCCAGCCATTAATAAAAAAAAATCTAATTTCTCTTTCTTCTATCTGCAAAACTCAACTCAACCCAACCCAACCTAACTCAACCTTTCACGCTCATTAGCAACCACACCTAAAACCAACTTTTATTAAACAAAATATAACTTATTAATACTTTTTATTTCATTAAAATTATTAATATATACTTTTTTTAAGTTTTGAAACAAACCGTTTGTTTACTTTGAATACAAACAATTAAGAATAAAGAAAAAATAACATTAATCAAATGAAAACAATATTTATGTATATTAAAAAATATGGTTTTTAAACAAACTCTGTTTTTAACAAACTTTATATCAGGATGTTAAAAAAACTAAGAAATACCGTGTATTTATTTATTTGTTTTAGGTTAAATATAACAAGTTATTGGGGGAAAGAGAAAATAAGGAAAAGAAAATAGAATAAGAACCACTAGTGGAGTGACATGTGGCATGTAAATTGGTTGCAACCACGACCAGATTGAATAATGAAAATGTATTTTTCTTTTTTTTTTATTTGCTTTGAACGACCGACCCTTCCAAAAGTTCACCATTATATTTTACACAAATTTTTTAGATTCTGGAACTAATACGTGCTTAATTAGATGAGAAAAAAATTATATCATTCCTTTCTTACGTTAAGCAAATTTGTATGGTAAGGACCCATTTATACCAAAACCTGACTCTATATAACTAAACATTATTACATATACAAATATAATGGCAGTTTTATCAATTTCTTCTTTATTTAAAAGTTTTAGAGCATTCAACTACAATTTAATTTTAAGTTTCTATCATTAGCAAAAATCTACAAAATCAACTCTTAGTTATTAATCACCAAAAAAAAAAGAATATAATGAGAACCAAGACATCTGATAAATACAGCTTTTATAAACTCATTTTAAGTTTATCACCAAAAAATCAAGATACTGAGTTTTTAAGATCAATATATTAAAAGAAATATTTCCTTTTTTGTGACTAAAAATTAATTTGTGGAAACTCTTTTAAATTAACAGCATTTGGGCCTGGAGTTCTTGGCTAGGAAAAGGACTTGGGCCAGACGTAGAGGGTTACTGGAACTCTGGAAGTGGTATGATTTCTCGAATGTTTTGATGGTTAACGTATTACGTGACACCGGGCCTGATTATCTAAAACACACATATCCAAACGGCTATGAGTTTGAATGGCCAACATAATCAATCATGAGCACACGCGGGGCACTTACTGGACAAACAGAGTACTCCGAGAGTAACCCGAGTCCACCACCAATTCCGGGGAAAATCCAGTAACCCACCTGTCCGTAGGCACGACGGTGAAATTACCAGTAAAACCCGTTTGGCTCAAGGATCCAACCCAGGTTTCCCTAGGTCTCCTTACGAGACCAGAATTACTAATACCTGTCCCAAGACCATCCTTAATAAGATAAAGTTTAATAATAAAATAAATAGTCAACCATCTTAAAATAAATTTTTATCTTCGAAACACTATATCTAGTTCAAGTTGACAAGGCATAATTAAGTTAGTTGATCACTTTAAGGGTAGTATCATTTTAGTTAGATATAAATCTTTTTCGTATTCATCTTTATCTCGTCTTTTGTCATGATCACGTGGTTTTGTTTGTTGTCTTTCATCTTTTATTTGTAACCTCTGCATCATGGGGAAAAAAATAAGAACCAAGATAGGGATAGACATAGGTCATCAAAACCTTACATGTTTAAAGAATTGTCTTAACTAGACCTTCTAGAGAAAGGCCACTACATAATATTAACTCTCATTCATAATTGCTTGCGGTATGCTCATATAATGTATATATGTGTGGGCGCTCGGGGGCAAAAGCAAAAGTGCACTAATTTTAACGTTATTTTACTAATTTCGTGAAAATAACGTTAAAAGAGGGGATGGTTAATCATGCATCATGTGGTGGCGTTGATAGCCGAAAGACAAGGGGGTACATGCACCAATTGGCGTTTGTCTCAATTGCTGAGTGTTATGTGCCTTATGTCCAAGGCTTGATGCAAAACCACAATCGAGCCGGGGGTCTCATTGGAAGCAACCTCTCGATTCCTACGGGGTAGAGGTAAGGCTGTCTACATCCCACCCTCCTCAGACCCTACCTTAGCTTTGCTATTGGTGGGATATACTGAGTATGATGATGATGATGATTCATAATTCTTTAGGTTGAATAAGATTAGAAATGAGGTAAAGATTTAATAAGATGAGGATGTTAAGGTGAATGTGTGAGCATACCAGCCTGGATAAGATTAGAGAGGGGAGGTTGAGATGGTATGGACATGTTAGGAGGGGACATGTGACGGCCACGGTTAGAACCATGGAGACTCTTGTTGTAGAGGGGAGGAGGACTGTAGGGGTGTAAACAAGCCCAGAGGCTCGAGAGTTACTCATTATCGGCTCGGTTAAAAACTTAAACGAGCCGAGCTTTAACGAGCTCGAGCTTGAAATAGAGCTCGTTTAGTTATCGAGCTCGAGCCTGAAATACAAAGCGCATTTAGGCTCGTGCGAGCCCAAACAAATATTTTTTATAAATATAGATAATACTAATGACGATAACATTGGCGAGCCGAGCTCGAGCCGAGCTCGAGCCGAGCTTTGGCTTGTTTAAACGATATTGAAACGAGCTCGAGCTAGACTTTTAACTCGTTTGAGGTTGTTCTCAAAATAGCTCGAGCTCGAGCTCAAATAAGTAGGCTCTAGCCGAGCTCTCGAGCTTTATGAAACATGACGAGCCGACTCGAGCCTAGTCGAGCTCGGGCTCGGGCCAGCTCGTTTACACCCCTAAGGAGGAGTAGGGGCAGACCGAAACTAACTTGGGAAGAGCGGATTAGGCATAATTTGTTACACTTGCATATCTCTGAGGACATGGTTGACGATAGAAGTTCGTGGAGATGTAAACTTAAGATTAAAGACTTTTAGAAGGAGGGTACGGGTTTGTTTTTTACTCTTACCTTAGGAGCTTGGTTTCATAGTATTTTAAAGTGGTTTTTGTATGTTATCCCTTGTTTGTGTGTCTATATGATGTGATACTTGTCCAAATTACGCATTTTCGTAAATGTTCTACTACTATTAGCTAGTTATTTCTGGTTTTGTAGAGTTTTTCTAGTAGCTTGTACATCTTTTTATGTATATGTCTTCCTACGACTTCGGAGGTTGGAGCCTCATTCAAAGTAGTCTTTCTGTCCCTTGGGATACGACTTCGTAAGTTTTTGAACAGTCAAGCTCGGGTGGAAGATATCTTTAGTGAAATCAAATCGGTTGGGTTTCTTTGGGTTAGTAGATTGAAAGTTAGGTCTGTGTCTTGGACCGATTGTTGTAACTTTGTATTATGTAATTGTGTTGTGTTGTTTGGCCGTCCTGGTTTGTGTGTTGTTTGTTTCTTATGAAGTTTATTTAAAAAATAAAATAGTTACCTAACTAATTATTTCAAAAATACCCTTTAAACATATGATATACACTTAAAGAGTGATGATTTCTGAAGTATTTTACCGGTTGATTGTCACCTATTAACTTTTAACTTTTTAACAATCTATCAAACGAAACTCAGATCAAGACTCATATAGAAAGAAGAGGAGAAAATAATACAATATCCATATATTTAAAATCCATGAACAGAAATTATAAGATCTCAAACACTTAAAAAATTATTTAATAACCATGAAAAGAGGCATGTGAAAGTTAAAACAGCTCAAGAGGTCATCTCATCTGGAACCGGGTCGGTTTTGTTAGTTGAGGGCGGGTCGACATCCATTTGATCCGACTTAGGTGGATGGTTCCCGGGTTGTTCTTCATCCATAGGTTGGGTGGCAGACTCCGTTTGAGCCACGTCATTCACCACTGGCGGTGCAGTGGTTGTTTCGTTTGTTGCCGATGGTTTGGCGGCAGTTTGATCTGTTGCTGCCGGTGGAGTGATTGTGTTGCTGGTGGTAGCCGGTGGTTCAAGATTCGGGTTGGCGGTTTTGTATTCGGACAAAAGATCCATGAACTCGTTCAGCAGCCGTTGTACTTTTCGGTTCGATGCCATTGCTGGAAGAATATCTTCCCTCAGTAGTTTATGCTTTTTCATTCCCTGTATAATCCACATGGTAAAATTTTAATTAGTCAACATAATCATATGAATTAGAGCTGCAAACGAACCGAACGAACACGAACAAGACTTTATTCGTGTTCGTTTGTTAAGCAATATATGTGTTCACGAACTATTCATGAACACTTACCGAACGAGATTTTATGTTCGTGTTCGTTTGTTAAGTATAGGCAACGTATGAAAACGAGAGTTGACGAACACAAACTAATGTTCATGAACACAAATGGAAACAAACAAACACAAACAAGCGATCAACAGAATATATAATACACTAACACTTATTAAAGATTTTAATTGTCGGGATTGTGAAATATTCAAATAATATATAAAAACTAAAAACACTAATGAATTATCTAACACAACCGAACATAAACGAACAGTTACCGAATGTTCACGAACATAAATGAACGAATGCGGCCTCTGTTCATATTCGTTCATTTAACTAAACAAACGAAATTTCTTGTTCGTGTTTATTTGTTTATTTTGTTTAATAAACGAACGAACACAAACGAACTTCATGCTGAACGGTTCGCGAACTGTTCGCTGAACTTTTGGTTCTTTTGCAGCCCTAATATAAATATTATTAAATTTTAAGAAATACAGAGAGAAACCTACAAGAACACAAGGATCCCATGTGGGATTACTTGCATCGGAAGCAACGGTTTCTGCCATCCCCGTCGGCGGGCCAAGAAAATTTTCACACACTTCACGCAGTCGAGCCTCATCAGCTTCTCTGCAAATTCAAAAACATTTTAGCTACAAATGTTTTTATACAAATTTATCAGAAAAATTATAGAAAAAAGAAAAAAAAACAAACCTAGCTAGAAAACGTATATATGAAAGGAGACACTGTCGATACTCATTTGGAGACTTCAACGACAACGCAGACGCTAATTGGGCTTCCAAGTGGGCCCGTGTCTGCACTCCATCATCGGTCACTCTGCAACCCAACAGTTAGTCAAATGCCCAAAATGCCCTCCAACAATAACAAAATCAAAAATCTTGTGCATTGAAAATTTAATGCATACGAACCTGCTCCAGCCGGGCTTTCGGGCCAAAAATTTCCGCACGTCAACTTGCAAGGCTGCCAGCTCACCGTTCTGCGGAAACCCTAAAGTAAACGAGCTGGCAAAATTAGAGGCCGGGAAGCAATCATCTGCAACACGTAGCCAACACATGAGATTCATATCGAACATGAACGCATGACGTGTGGCAAGTGTAACGAGAGGAGATCCGGACTTTGATAACTTTGCAGATATTACTTTAACAGACCCTGAAAAATAATAAATGATACATTAAGCCTATAGGCATGAAAATCATTAAAAATTAAGAGTAAAAATGCCATTTTCATCCCTGAGGTTTGGCTGGTTTTGCGACTTTTGTCCAAAGTTTTGTTTTTCCGCATCTGTATCTAAAAGGTTTGAAATCTTTCCATTTTCATTCTGCTCGTTAACTCCATCCATGTTTCTCCGTTAATTCAGGGGTATTTCCGTCTTTTTTGTTAACTTAAAGAGCAATTCAGTATTCGGTCTTTTTACATGAAGTGAAAAAAGACCGAATTGCCCTTTAAGTTAACAAAAAAGACGGAAATACCCCTGACTTAACAGAGAAAAATGGATGGAATTAACGAGCCGGATGAAAATGGCAAGATTTCAAACCTTTGGGATCCAAATGCGGAAAAACAAACCTTTGGACGAAAGTCGCAAAACTGGCCAAACCTCAAGGACGAAAGGGCATTTCATTCAAAATATAATTTTCGACTATTTTGTTACCGGTTGATTTTGGATCTGAATTCATAAGTGATGCTAATGAATCATGAAGGATGCATTTTCGGTTGAAAAGGTCCCACACATACAACGACCCTTTTCTTGTGACGAGTAACAATTTCCAAGAATCGTCACAATCGATGAACACCGGGGTGGACCCCATCATCATAGTCGGCATTGATCTTCTCCCGCATTTTGTGTAAACCTTTTTAAAATAAAACATTAATCATAAGTACTTAACAGGTGCTTACATTTGTGTTTCGAAACAGAATATTCTGGAACTGGAATACTAACCTGCAGGGATCCATCTTCACACCCGACGGCCCAAAAATTGGTATTTCCGGCCAAAACCGTAACGTTGCACGAGATCCGGTCAGACCAAAGAGTTTGACCGTTTCTCGTGCAAGAAATTTCTGTTTCTTTCATCAAAAACGTACTCCCGACCCCAATAATGTCATTGGCTGCATGTTCCTTAGGACGAGCTTCCAAACAAACATGTGTATCACCTTCTTTATTATCAAAAACCCTAATCGAAAGGGGTTTAAAAGAACCCGAAGAACTCTTTAGACCTCCGATTTGTTCAACGTTTATATTTCCATCTTTATCAGCAGAAACCGGAACCTTTTCGATTATTAAACTCTCACTAACAGTAGCTCGAGAAGACACGCCTGCAACCATTGCCTTCTTAGTAGGCGGGCCCTCACGAAACGCTAAATCACCGTTCTCAGTTGACTTCATGGAAAAGTCAACATTTTGGGATTGTGAAACTGTTGATGTGTTTAAGTTTATGTTTTCTCCTTGAGCAGGAACTCTAACAGCTTCCGGAATGATCCGTTTCCGACCGTCAGGTCGTCGGTATTCTCTTTGTTTTACAGGACTCGACACACGAGGAGCTTGAGTTACGGTTTTATTCGATGTATTGTCAACGACTCCTACCGTATTTTTACCAAGATCGGGTAACGGGTCAACCTTTGATGCGATATCTAAACTAGACGATTTCATGGTGGAAGGAGTATTATTATTTGCGACAGGTGCAGTAACCTTTTTAGAAGCGGCTTCTAGAAGCAACTGTGCGGGACTTTCCGCTAAATTTGCTTGCCGACCCCTAACGTCGCCATAACGGCTTTTTTTCAATTCTTCAAGTTCCACATCACTTAACCTATGACCGATTTCTTTTACCTCAAAGTGAAAAGTAGCAACAGTCCCGTCTAAAGAACAAGCAAATAACGAATACCCATCGGGACTCCTGATAAAAACAAATGAACAAGAACAAGATTAAATTTAAACAACGAAAACCTAAACTTGTTTATGTTCAAGATTTACCATGATAAGTCAACAACGCTTTGAGTAAAGAAATGTTTAGCAACAAAAAGGGGGCGGGCACTTGCAGTAGTCCAAACGGTAATGGTACGATCTTGACTTCCGATAGCGATAACATTGTACGGTTGCGATTCTTTCCCACTGTTCTTTGATGACCCGTTAGCCCAACCCGCGGAAGCACCTTTTGCTTCATGGGTATTTGTCGGGTTTCTTTTAAACATCGAATGATTAAACTTTACCACAATTATCGGGGCATTATGCCCTAAAAAGTCAAAGGTAGCAGTCCATTCTCCTCGCTCTAGAACTGGTGCCGAATGTCTCGGTTTTTGGAACCCGTGCGTTGTTGTTATAAAATGGCCACACGGTGACCACCCAAGCCGCCTAAAGAAAGTAGATCCAAGCTGGAAGAGACAATAAAATATGATTGTAGTATTTTGGAGAAGAGTAAAATGCCATTTTCGTCCCTGAGGTTTGTCAGTTTTGCGACTTTCGTCCAAAGGTTTGTTTTTCCTCATCTGGATCCAAAAGGTTTGAAATCTTGTCTTTTTTCATCCGGCTCATTAACTCCATCCATTATTCTCCGTTAATTCAGGGGTATTTCCCTCTTTTTTGTTAACTTAAAGGGCAATTCGGTTCGGGCCTTTTCACTTTATGTAAAAAGACCGACCGAATTGCCATTTAAGTTACCAAAAAAGATGAAAATACCCCTGAATTAACGGAGAAAAATGGATGGAGTTAACGAGCCGGATGAAAATGGCAAGATTTCAGGCCTTTTGGATCCAGAAGCGAAAAAACAAACCTTTGGACGAATGTCTCAAAACTAACCAAACCTCAGGGACGAAAATGGCATTTTACTCTTTGGGAAAAAAAATTCTGCCAACCCGACCCGTTTTGAAATGTTACCGGACCAGCACATTTCACCACATCCATCTAACTGAAAGACATACCGATTTTGTCCAGTGTCCATCTGTCCTATGTGCGAGGCTCCAGTCTGACGTTCGCCAGATAATTACGGTTTTGTCATCCGACTGACTTGCTATAAAAGAACCGATGGGGTCCCACGTTACCCCTTTGACGAGACTCGAATGCCCCCGTAAAACAGCTGTGCAGATACCGTTGCTCACATCCCAAATATGAATCGTGTTATCCAAACTCCCGCTAGCCAATGTTGAATCATCCGGAGACCAATTTAGATCCACCTACACTAAGCACAAGAACAAATAACTCCATGATTAGATCTTAAATTAAAGTTAAAGAAAAGCGTTACATTTAACTCATATGAAGTTATGAAATATGACAATTACCACGTCAGCTGTATGACCTCGCAAAGTGAAGGCGATTTTCCAGTTTTCAACATCGGGAGCTTCACCGCTACCGAATTCAGTGGTTCCGGAACCGGGTTTTCTCTCGTGGATTTGAATGACTTGATCGTCTGATCCGGACGCAATATACCGGCCGTGTTTGGCCCACCTAACGCAATTGACTGACCCAAAATGATCACGAAGAGTAGCAAGAAGTTCTAGTTTTGGTTTATCTGGGTCCAAATGCAAGACCTTGTGAACGTACTTCATGTTCCAAATCCGTACCTACATGATGAGCATATGTTACTACCGTTTCTGTATTCAGACAAAACGCCAAAACAATAACTAAAACTCTGAAAAAAGTAGCCGTAACACAACAAGGTACTCTCACATTTATAAAATTCATGTACAAAGACATGAAAATTAGATTCTTTATGCCCTGTATGCGATCAATTTAATTAAGGATCAAAGTCTCACAAACTACCTTCATACTATTGCAAATTATCTTCAAACCCTAGAAACTCGAACAAAAATCGAAACTTTCTTGGCAAAACAGCATTAAAAAAAAGAAATCGAAAACCCGTTAACATTAATACCTTGTGATCACCACCGCCTAACCATAACACGACAATGTATTCTCGCATTTAAAGTTTAATGCTACACTTACAAAATTCATGTGTAAAGACATGAAAATTAGGTTATTTACGACGTAAACCAACTTTCTAGCAGATATTAGTTCACAAAATTGTATATAAATTAGTTTCTTGAAGGCACAATTTAAGCCCTAATTGTGGTTAATTGAATTAGGGATCAAATTCACCCAAATTGCTTTCATATAACATTTCAAGAAATTAACTGAATTCAACTTACCTAATAACATATAACACCACCATCCAACTCAAATCAACTACAAGAACATTACACTATCACAATTTACCCTCAAAACCCTAGAAATTCAACCAAAAATCAAAACTTTTTCCCCAAACCAACACTAAAAATTCAAGAAACCAAAAACCCATTAACCATTAACAACAATACCTTATGATCACCACCACCAGTGGCAAATCGAAGCCCCCCAGGTTGAATATCAATCGAAAAGATTTGCATTCCTTCATGTTGAACCCAAATTGGCTTTTCTGCAATCATCTTGAAATAAATTGGTCTTCAAACAAAACCCAAATGAGGTTGATTAACAGGTACCATGATACGAAAAGTGTACGCAAGATTGAACAAGAACAAAAGCCCAGAAAAACCCTCGTCTGAATTGAAAAAACTGAATATAATAAAGTAATAAACCCCTTTTTCGAAATTTTGGTGCCCTTTTTTTTATTTTTGAGAAAAACCCTAGTGATGCGGGTGCTTCCGAATTAATTGTTGTTAATTGTTGTTTTAAAGTGGGATAATTTGATGGTATATGAGATGAGAATCCACAATGAAAAGAAGTGTATGGGGTCAATTATGGAAATAGTCCCTAAACTCTTCCAAATCAACATACTTTGGAGATTTTATTGGAGTTATGTTCGGTTTTCGTTTATGAGGTTTGACTATTTTAGTAACTTGTGGTATTGCGAAATGCGTTTTCATGTTTTCTTAGCGTTTTTTGTTTCGGGTGATGATTATGTTAGATTGTTCTGTTAACTATAAAGATATTTTACTTATTGTACACGTAACGGACTGTTTATGTAAATTATAATTTATTTAAAAAGAATTACTTAAATCATAAAAAGCTATAAAATATATATTATAAAACCAACACATCTTCTATTTATGTAATTTTACTTTTGTTCATTTTTTACTTTGTTTTACTGTTATTTTTGTTTTATATGACAGATATTTATTGTGGTTTTTAGCAAGTTTTTACGACGATTTTCAACAAGTTTTCTTCAAGTAAAAGTTTTAGAAATCGTTGCAGACTAGACCTCATTTCTTGTTCCCCAGCTTTAAAACGCTCAATGGGTCTAGGTATTGAATGCGGCAACGGGATTACATGTGTTTTATCGTAGATTTATCGTAGAATAAACACAAAAGCAAGAACAAACTAAAGCATAACACAACACGAAACCTATACCTAAGCCCTAAAACCCTCAAATCACAATACCAAACCTCAAACCCGAAACCTCTCATAACCAAGACTGAAATTTACTAGTTGATCCACATGGCGAATCATATTAAAAACCACACAACATCTTACATATGAAAAGATTACACGCAATCAAATGAAATTACTATTCAAACCTCTTTATATCTCTTATCTAATAAATAAGAATAATTGTCCAAATGGCATGTTTTAGCGCTTTTGTTATGTCACATGTTTTAAGCGCTTTTCTTCATATCACATGTTTTAAGCATCCCTTTTTAAGTTTTAGGAAAATAAGAGTGGCCTAATATTTAGATGCATGTCGTGGTGTGGTTGAAAGTTTTATTGTTTATGAAAATTAAAAAACTTATTAAGAAAATCATCATAAACATTAATTGTGAACAATGATCAAGTATTTGATTTTTTATAAAGTTTCAAACGTAGCAACATATATAAGGGATGTATAGCAAAAATTAATATTAAAATATAAAGTTCAAACTTTTATTTTTTTAGTGTGTTAATTAAATAAAAACTACATATTTCCATGTTAAACTGATTTCCACTTTTATAGGTAATAACTAATTTTTAAATTATGATTTTTTTTCTGGTAATAATAAAAATGATAAAAGAAAAACAAAAAATAAATTTAATGAAAGTAAATCCCATAATTGATATGTTTACCAATAAAATATAATTTAGTTATTAATTCTTAAGTTAATTTTTTTAATTATTGTTATATTTGGTAATAATAAAAATGGAAAATGGAAAATAAACAATTAATTCAATGAAAATAAATTTAATAATTATAAATGTGAAATATATACTTACCAATTTTAGTTGTAAAAAACATTAGTGGTTGCGAAAAAAATAATAGCACATCCTCTTATTTGCCTAAAACTTTAAAGTGGTGCTTAAAACATATTATGTGGACTACTATTTTTGTTTAATAGGTAGGAGAATTAAAAAACAACATAGATTAACTTCCATCTTTTGTTAATTACATCTTTAGTCCTTGTGATTTATGGAAAGTAACAACCTTATGTACTAATAGTCTAAGGGCCTGTTTGGTTGACAGGAATCCATAGGATTTCAAGGGAATTGGAATTTGAATTTCATTCCTTTGTGTGTTTGATTGGACAAATTAGTTTAAGGGAATTGAATTTTAATTCCAACAAAATCCCTTATTTAATAGAATTCAGATTCCTTCTAATTTTCAGAGGAAAGTTTAAAAAACCACGGGAATGTTTCCAAAGTTACGGAAATAACCCCTTGCCTCTTTCATTTTTGTCTAAAAACCAAAAAATAATAAAAAAATCAAAAAAATTCTAATAAATCCAAAAAAATCAAAAAATAATAAAAATTATAAAAAGTCAAAAAATTCTAAAAAATCCAAAAAATAATAAAAAATCCAAAAAATTCTAAAAAATAAAAAAAAAACTCTAAAAAATGAAAAAAATAATAAAAAATATAAAAAATAATAAAAAATCCAAAAAATAAAAAAAATCCAAAAAATTCTAAAATATCCAAAAAATTCTAAAATATCAAAAAAATTATAAAAAAATCCAAAAAATTATAAAAAAACAAAAAAAATTCTAAAAACTCCAAAAATTAAAAAAATCAAAAAAGTTCAAAAAAATTCTAAAAAATAAAAAAAATTCTAAAAAATCAAAAAAATACTAAAAAATCCAAAATATTCTAAAAAATCAAAAAAATAATAAAAAATCCAAAAAATTCTAAAAAATTAAAAAAAATTCTTAAAATCCAAAAATTCTAAAAAATCATAAAAATAATAAAAAATCCAAAAAATTATAAAAAAAACAATAAAATTCTAAAAAATCCACAAAATAAAAAAACCCAAAAAATTATAAAAAATCAAAAAAATTATAAAAATCAAAAAATTAATAAAAAATCTAAAAAACCCAAAAAAATCTAAAAAACAAAAAAAAATCTAAAAAATCCAAAAAATCCAAAAAATTCTAAGAAATTAAAAAAATTCAAAAAAATGCAATAAAATAATCTCTTGAATTTTTTTGATTTTTTATAATTTTTTTGATTTTTTTATTATTTTTTTGATTTTTTTGAATTTTTTCGATTTTTTTATTATTCTTTAGATTTTTTTTGAATTTTTAGGATTTTTTTAGTTTTTAGAGTTTTTTGTTTTTTTAGAAATTTATTTGACTTTTAGAATTTTTTGAACTTTTTATTATTTTTTAGAATTTTTTTTTTATTTTTTAGATTTTTTTGGATTTTTTATTATTTTTTAGATTTTTTTTGAATTTTTTGGATTTTTTTATTATTTTTTAGATTTTTTTTTTTATTTTTTAGAATTTTTTTTTGTTTTTTTAGAATTCTTTGAACCTTTTATGATTTTTTAGAATTTTTTGGATTTTTTATTATTTTTTAGAATTTTTTGGATTTTTTGGATTTTTTATTATTATTTTTTTGATTTTTTATAATTTTTTATAATTTTTTTAACTTTTTATTATTTTTTAGATTTTTTAATTTTTTAATTTTTTTTATACTTTTGAATTTTTTGGATTTTTTAGAATTTTTTTTAATATTTATAACTTTTTATGATTTTTAAACATTTTTATAATTTTTTGGGTTTTTTAGAATTTTTATCTAAGATAGTTGTTTTTAAAACTTTTGCCAATTGTTTATTACTACGGGGTAATTTTGTCTTTTTAGGTATTTTTAAATTTTAATTCCATTAATACATTTATCAACCAAACACATCTACGGATTTCAAAGGAATCCATCAAATTCCAATTCCTACACATTCCGCGAACCAAACGCCCCCTAAGGTTTTAACTTTTAATTTTGTAACATCCTATGGCCTTAAGGCTAACGGGTGTGAAATACTTACTGAAAACTTAGGATATTTTTTATCAATTAATAACTTAGTACCCAACCTTGTTACTTTGGAGAAACCACAGGGACTAACTCCGCAACTAACACTAATAGTATTTAAAACACAAATTTTATTTTTTTCCCATTTTCTTTAACTAAGTTTTTTTTTTATTATTTAACTAAGGGCATGTTTGGCTAAGCTTTTTGAAAACAACTTATTGACTTATTGACATTTTGGAAAAGTCAGTATGGATTGACTTTTTTAGAAAAGTCACTTTTCCCCCACATACAACCTGGTTGCCAAACATCATTTTTGGAGCTTATGACTTTTCAAAAAGCTAATAAGTCAATAAGTTGTTTCAAAAAGCTTAGCCAAACATGCCGTAAGAAAATATAAAAAAGGAGGATAAACCAAAGCACACTAATTTATAAAATGGTCAATATGAGTTATAAAAAAAAACTTATCGAAACCATGAAATAATTCACTTTTAATTCTAAGCTTTTTTACACATAATTCAATTTTAGTAAAAAAAATTAAAGTTTATATCTATCAATAACTAAATTCAACTTTATTAAAAAAGATGCACATGGTTGATCAATATGAAGTTTAGTTTGAAGGTGGTCATCAAACAATAAAACAAATATAAAGTTTATATCCATCAAAAACTAAATTCTCATGTGCATGCTGGTCACCAAAAAATGGTTGTATGGTTTCACGACACGATTTTAGCAAAATGAAACATAACTTTAGTACTGCTTCAATTTGTAACACTACTCCATATATAGGAAAATTAGTTTTTAATAAACCAACTTTTGCCCCATTGGTAAATAATAATCCTACCTACGTAATTGATATACAATAATCCTACCTATCAACATGTTGGTTCTTAATGAACTTCCGTTAATTATTTTTAATTGAAGTTAGTTTTTAAGTTTTATTTATTACACAAACAACCCTGTAGTTATAATTTACTAGTTTTAACTATTTTGTATAACAAAAAAAGGTCAAGGGCCATGTAATTAAATTTTATATATACATATGTGTACTAGTTCCAGATTTATCACAAACACCACTCGAAAATCCTCCTTCTCCTCGATTTTGATTTCCGATGTAAACAACTACCATCGCCACCGCCACCACCATGGGAGTTCTCCGACGGATCAAGTAAACGACCACCAAAATTGGAATTTCAGGTATGAAACTACTCGGTTTTGGTCGGTGATTAAAAGCCCCAAACAAATTTCTATCACTCTTGATTCTTTCGACCGATTTGGGGGCAGGTTCCAATCTAGGGTTCATATGGGGAAGATCATCACCATGAATTGCTAAACCTCCAACCTGCAACAACATCAACCACCTCTTAACCACCACCATTCCATGTCATCTACGTTGCGCCTCCTTCCTCTGGCAATAGCTCTGTGAACCACAAAATAAAGAGATGTAAGAGCTTGTTTGTTGTGACTTTGGTGGAATTTGTCTTAGAAAAGGGAGAAAATGTAGCGATAAATAAGGGTAGAAGAAGAAGTTCTTGGGTTTTCATTGATTTGTGCCATCCAAACTGAGGAGGGAGAGAGAATCAAAGTGTTGATAACTTAAAACTAGTAATTGTTCTTGAGGTTTTTTTGTTTTATAAAATAGTTAAAACTAGTAAATTACAACTACAGGGACTGTTTGTGTAATAAATAAAACTTAAAAACTAACTTGAGTTAAAAAAATTAACGAAAGTTCATTGAGTACCAACATGTTGATAGGTAGGATTATTGTATACCAGTTACGTAGGTAAGATTATTATTTACCAACGGGACAAAGGTTGGTTTATTAAAAACCAATTTTCCCCATATATATAATAGATTACTTTCTGTAACACTACTCCATATATATATATATATATATAAATATATATATATATATAAACGGGATCAGGAGAAAACGCTCCAAAGTATGAGAACGGTGAAAACGCATCCTGATGGAATACGTGGTGCGGGATATAATCAGAGTTCGAGGGGCTTTTTTGCCTTTTAATATTCTTTTTCCCAATGCGTGTGTCACAATACTAATTCATTTTTGGCGTCTAAGATTTTTTTGGCATTTAGTTAGATTCAATAACTACCTGGCGTTTTACTGGTCTTTTTTTAGATCTGTATCGTTGAATTAATCATTTTTGTGTCACATAGATATTGTTTTTTTGGCATTTTTAGATAATGTGTAGAGTGTTTAAGTTGTGTTTACATGTTCTACTTTTATAATGACTTTTTTTTTCCTGCGCATTTAGGATGCCGTCTATAAAGTGACAGGTAATTATGACATTTTGAAAAGATAAAAAAATTCAATTTCCGATGGAGTGGCTTTTAATATAATAAATGTTATTAATAAAGTTTTCGTCCCTTCACTTTACTGTTTTGTAGTTACAATTTGTTCAACTTCATCTGTTTTATCGTTTCAGTTTACTGTCTGTAGTTACCTTTTTGAGATTTTTGGTGTTTTGTATTTTTAATGTGGTTTAAATAAAGATGACACTTTGTTCTATTCTCTTGTACCCTTGTTTTATACTTTTTTTTTAGTTTTTAACAATGCTTGTCCAAAGTAATTTTATTATAGTTTGAGAGTTTTGGGCGTTTTATGACATGATGGCGTTCACAAGCATTTGTCTGTGTGGCGTTTCATTATATTTTTTTCGAGAAATAATGTATTTGTTCTTAGCTGAAGAATACATAACAAACAACTGAAAAAGAAGATAAAAAAAATAGAACCAATTCATCTTCCAAATCTTCATTGTCACCAGTCTCTTTCTTCTTTGAAACATCTTTACTGGTGGTTTGACTTTGATATGCTTCATACCAAAGTAGTAAATTACAACTAGTTTTACTGGCGGTTTGACTTTGGTATAAAACAAAAAAGCCTCAAGGGACTGTAATTTACTAGTTTTAAAATAGTTAAAACTAGTAAATTACAACTACAGGGACTATTTGTGTAATAAATAAAACTTAAAAACTAACTTCGGTTAAAAAAATTTAACGGAAGTTCATTGAGTACCAACATGTTGATAGGTAGGATTATTGTATACCAATTACATAGGTAAGATTATTATTTACCAACGGGACAAAGGTTGGTTTATTAAAAACCAATTTTCCTTTTGTTTTTTTGTTGAAGTAGCTTTTTTGTGGCCGTTTGAAAGCATAAAATGACGTGTAACAACTCTCATCAAAAGTCCTAATTATTACTTTAATTGTCCAATAGGAAACCCTAATTAAGAAACCCAAGTGATTCTGCATAAACCCTAAAATTTTCAGAACAATCGGAATCAGGATCAGGGCCCCTAAAACTCAGGGGGGGGGGGGGGTAAACCCTAGTTGATAATATCCAAACAGTTTTACGTGTATAACGAATTTGCATGCGAGACCAACTCAGCTAAGCTACCTGTACACAAGGCTACCCTATGGTAGTAGGGTGTCCCTCACGCCACGCGAGGGCGCAGTTTTTCAAGTATAAATATAGGGGTCTGTTACTTGCAATTGTGCGTTAGTTCGACGTTCAAAGTCATTTCGTACACTGAGATATAGTAGAAACAGTCCAAAAACACACACAATTCACGAAGTGCTGCCGCAATAACAGGGTAATAACTCGATCGCTGCTACGATTCAATGTCCGATCGATTAAAACTATCCAATGGATGTTTAAGTGCTGCCCACATTAGGGTTATGCTTTGTCATTCGTCGTGAATTCGATGTATGTTTAAGTATCGCACTTTGTCATTCGTTGTGAGGGTTTCAATCTCGTGAGTTATCGTAAATGTTGTATTAGTTACTAACCTAGTTTGTGTGCATTGATATTTAATTAGGTTACAAGGCTAATCGGTAGACTAGACTCTGCTCGTATTAAATCTGCAATGTGAGTCATTCTCTTTTTATCAAAGTATTTTATAAATATTTTCAAAGTTATAATTACAGGGATTAAGTCTTTGTAATCACCAAATTACAGCCGGTATGTGGGGTTTTGTATACATTACTTGATAACCTTCACCATTGGACAACGGGGTAGCCAAGGGGTGAAATAACCATAGTCACAGACACCATTGGACAATGAGGTTACCAATGGATGGTCGAGTGACAAATACTGTGGGTAGTTGGTTGATATATGGAAACATTGTAATCGCTCTTAATACTGTAAATTATAACAATGTGTCGTTTTAGTAAAAAGAATGATTCACCAGTATTTCTCTGCTGATAAAACCTTTTTCAAACATGTTTCAGGTGATCTGTTGTGATCCAGGAAAAGTGCCGTGAAGCACTACAAGCTTAAGAAAGTGGCTCAATATAAAATAAAGAAATATGTTTTGTAAGATTTCTCAGTGAAATCATATGATTGTAAATTTCCGGGGTTTTATCCCTAATTATGAAATAAAACAATCAGGCATTTTTAAAGTTTAACGATCCTGTTAAAATCTTCCGCTGTTAACTTAATTAAATAAAAACCACGGGATTTCTGTCCCGCGGCTCCTAGACCGGATCAAACCGGGCCGGGGGCCGTGACAGAAAAAGGTGGTATCAGAGCCACTGAGTTAAGCTAATTAAGTATTTAGAAATACTTAATTTTCCTGATTGTCAATTGTGACTATGTGTTTTATTAACTGACTATTTGTTAGTTACAGTATGGGTAAGCAAAAGCTTTCGAATATCTATCTTAAATTAGATAGTTCACAAAAAGAGAAGGGAAGTTCATCCCAATCCTCAAGATACTCAGTAGATACTAAGGAGGGAATATTTGTTCGTACAGCCCATTATGAGGAACCACTTTCTCCTAATAAAAGAAGTTTGATTATTAGGAAAAGCCAAGAGAAAATAAAATCAAAAGAAATGAAAGTTAATCAGGAAATTCAGAAACTCGGTAGTAACCCACCATGGGAAGACAAGTTAGATGAAAAATGGGCAGATCTCTATATGCTAGCTACTGTAGCAGTAAATGCAAATCTTTAAAATATTTTGACCCAGTATTAGCACCCTTATCACCTACAAGCCAGAAACTTTACCTAGTAAATAAATAAATTACAATAAACTCTAGTGTGTTTACTTGTCAGTTGTCCTTTGTATTAAATTAGCTATACGGTATGCAATAATACTTGAATGTTATCTGTGAAATTTTGTTATAAAATTTTAACTTAG
Organism: Helianthus tuberosus; assembly: GCA_030545235.1. NCBI lineage: Eukaryota > Viridiplantae > Streptophyta > Magnoliopsida > Asterales > Asteraceae > Helianthus > Helianthus tuberosus. The sequence goes on along the minus strand of CM060389.1, from coordinate 12,403,700 downwards.
TATTTTGCATATATGCTAAACAGCATGAATGAATTATCTGGAGCCCTAGAGAATCTCAACCTCTACCCTGTAAACATAGAAGTTTCCAAAGATTTTACGGGTTACTTTGCTAATGTGGAACAACCTATGGAATTTTGTGCTCCACCTCTAGAGAAACCAAAGCTTAAGAAAAGGAGAAGATTGGTAGGTTGGAGACGTGTACGCAGGAGGAAACCCGCAACTAGGAGAGTTCCCAAAATAAAAAAATCCCATGGATAAAGGAAAAGGAATCGAGGTTGAGGAAAATACTAAGCAAGTAGAAAGAGAAATTGGAGAAAGTTCTAGGCAAGTCGAGGAGTTGCCATTACAAGAAGAGTTGGATCAGATATTGGCGAGCTGTGATATCGTTAGACCTATTAATAACAACCTTTACCCTTATCCTGCTGAAACTCAAATTCCAATAAATTTGGAACCAGTCATTCCAGAACCTTTAATCCATACTCAACCTTTAGGAATGGACGAGTGGTGGACGAATGATTGGCAGTTTCAAAACCTACTTAATAACCCTTATACGTTTTTCCCTCAGTTTGACCCAGAACCTATACCAAATCCACCGATGAGTAATGAGAATATGGCTGAACTCCGCCATTTTGGCGAAGAGCTGATGGATGCTGGGAATAGGATCCGGGAAATAGGAGGACAAATCTCCTGGAAATACGATGAGAGGGAACATCGTTTTTGAAATGCCAGTGGATTAGAGATAATGTGGTTGTGAAGTTATGATTGTATAATAATATAATAATAATCAAAATAAAACGTGTAAAATAAATAATAAAACTTGTGTAAAATAATCAGTTTGTAAGGAGGCATAATATATATATAAAAAGGGAATCGAAAAATCGATAATTTTGGATATCTATATTTGTTGTGAAATGTGGATGATTGTTTTTGTGTATAATTGTTATTTATTCTATACTAATAAATTATATATATTAACTATCAGATGGAAAACGCTAATAATGAACCAGTTAACGAGGTTAATCAGTCTGAGCATCACCAGGAAGAACAATTTATGACTAAGCAAGATATAGAAAATATTGTTACTCAAGGGATAGCCAATGCTATTCCAGCAATAATTGTTGCTGCTAGAAATCAAGCTGAACCTCAACAAATCGTTCCTAGCAAACGTACTTCTGAAGATAACTTCAGTAATAGCGTAAATGGAGGCGATAATCATACTAATAACAATAACGGTCCAAGGTAGGCTCCGCTTCCTAAGAAAATGAAAGCTGCAACACCTGGTTGCACTTACAAAGAATTTCTTGCTTGTAAACCATCTGAGTTTGCATGCAATGAAGGAGCGACTGCGGCACTGCGTTGGTTAGAGAAAACTGAGGCAGTAATTGCAATAAGTAAATGTGCCGAGAAAGACAAAGTGATGTACACATCACATTTGTTTAAAGAAGGGGCACTAGAATGGTGGAACACGGTACTTCAAGCCAAAGGAAGAAATGTGGCTTACGCATGAACTGGGAAGAATTTAAAAGTTTGATGGAGAGAAAATTCTGTCCTGAGTATGAAAAGGAACAAAGGCGAATAAGTTCCTAAACCATCCGATGATGGGTGTAGACTGTCGAGGATATACTTCGACATTCTTTGAATATGCTAGAGTGGTACCAACCCTGGCTTCGCCAGAACCAGTACTCATTTCTCGCTATATTTAGGGATTAATTAGCGAAATCCACAATATCGTTAAAGCTGCGAGACCGCATACTATTGACGATGCGGTAGAATTAGCTAACACCCTAACTGACGAGCTGGTACGCACAAGAGATGAAAATAGGAAAAAGGAACTGGCTCAGAAAATTACCCAAGGAGTTCGTATGGGTAATAGTAGTAACTTCAAGAGAAGGGGAACAGGGCAATCCTCAATTCCGCCGTTCTGTAGGAATTGCAAAAAGAAACATTATGGAAAATGCAATATAACCTGCAACTTTTGCAAAATGGTAGGACATCGTGAAGAAGACTGCAGAAAGAAAACAAGAATCTACTTTAACTGTGGAGAAGCAGGACATTTCAAAACAGAATGTCCTAAATTGGTCAAACCAGCAGATAACAAAGCAAAGACGGCCGACGGAGCTACTAAAAAGAATGTCAGAGCATTCCAGCTAACCACTCAAGAAGCAGAACTCATTCCAGATGTGATAGCTGGTACGTTCTTAGTTCACAACGTATATGCAAAAGTATTATTTGACTCTGGTGCAAACCAAAGTTTTATCAATACTTCATTTTGCCAAGCTCTTAATTTACCTTTGACCAACCTTAGCCAGATTTTTACAGTCGAAACAGCAGATGGAAATTCTGTTAGCATAAATAAGGTTTTGCAAAAAGGGATTATAGAACTTTTAGGTCATAAATTTTCTGCAAACCTACTACCTATGAAATTAGCCGAATTCGATGTTGTGTTGGGAATGGATTGGTTAGTAGCCAACCATGCTCAAATTCTATGTGATAAGAATTCCATAGAAATTCGTGCACCCACCGGAGAAGTAATTATGATTATAGGAGATAAGCCATGTAAACCCATGAAGTTCATTTCAGTAATGAAAGTTGCTAGTTATGAACGAAAGCAAGGAATAGTGTATATGATTTCTATAATCATTAGCACTAAGGATAAGGAAATTAAGGACATTCCTGTAGTCTCGGAATACCCAGATGTATTTCCGGAAGAACTCCTGGGATTACCACCCGACAGAGAAGTAGAATTTAGAATTCATCTAGTTCCTGGAACTACACCGATAGCCAAAGCACCTTATCGGTTAGCACCCACCGAAATGTTAGAACTGAAAAAGCAATTAGATGAATTACTAAATAAAGGATTCATACAACCTAGTTCATCCCCTTGGGGAGCACCAGTGTTGTTTGTAAAGAAAAAAGACGGTTTGATGCGAATGTGTATTGACTATAGGGAATTAAATAACATTACAATTAAGAATCGATACCCATTACCTAGGATTGATGATCTGTTTGATCAATTTCAAGGAGCTAGATATTTTTCTAAGATAGATTTACGTTCCGGATATCATCAATTGAAGGTACAAGAAGAAGACATACCTAAAACTGCTTTCAGAACTAGGTATGGTCATTACGAGTTTACAGTCATGCCCTTCGGATTAACGAATGCACCTGCAGCATTCATGGACATGATGAATAGAATCTGTAAACCGTACTTGGATAAATTTGTAATTGTCTTCATCGACGATATACTTATTTATTCCAAAAGTCAGGAAGAACACTGTCAGCACTTACATGCACTCTTAACTTTGTTAAGAAGGGATAAGCTTTATGCCAAATTCTCAAAGTGTGAATTTTGGCTGCAAGAAGTGTAATTTTTAGGACACATGGTGAACCATGAGGGTATTCACGTAGATCCTGCTAAAATAGAAGCAATCACCAAATGGAAGGTTCCGCAATCAGCAATGGAAATTAGAAGTTTTATAGGATTAGCTGGTTACTATAGACGGTTTATTAAGGATTTTTCCAAAATAGCAGTACCATTAACTAAGCTAACTTGTAAAGCGGTTAAGTTTGAATGGGGATCTAAACAAGAAGAAGCCTTTAGGATTTTGAAGCAAAAGTTAACAAATGCCCCAATCTTAGCCTTGCCAGAAGGAACTAAAGATTTTAAAGTTTACTGTGATGCTTCAAAACTAGGATTTGGATGTGTGCTAATGCAACGCAAGAAGGTAATTGCATATGCATCAAGACAATTGAAAAAGCACGAGGAAAATTATACAACTCATGATTTAGAGTTAGGAGCCATAATTTTTGTCCTTAAAATTTGGAGACATTATTTGTACGGAAGTAAGTTTACTATCTATACAGATCATAAGAGCTTAAGATACATCTTTGGGCAAAAAGAATTAAACATGAGACAGAGAAGATGGATGGAAATTCTAAGCGACTATGAATGTGATATCCAATATCACGAAGGAAATGCAAATGTAGTTGCAGATGCCTTAAGTCGTAAGTATCATGAGAAACAACGACGGGTTCGTGCTCTTAGATTAAATCTACAGTTAGATTTAATGGAACAACTGAAGAATATTCAAGAAACAGCAATCAAGAATGATGCTGAAGGAATGAAGGGACGAATAAAAGAATTAGAACAAGGACGTGATGGAATTTGGAGATTCCATAAGAAAAGGATTTGGGTACCTAAGCAAGGAGATTTAAGAGATAAAATTTTAGAAGAAGCTCATAAATCTAGGTATACCATGCACCCAGGAAACAATAAAATGTACCAAGATTTAAGAACTAATTTCTGGTGGATAGGAATGAAAAAGGACATAGCTAGATATGTTTCTAAGTGTCTTACTTGTTCACAAGTTAAGGCAGAACACCAGAAACCTTCAGGTCTACTACAACAATTAGAAATGCCTATATGGAAATGGGAACTCATAACAATGGACTTTGTTACTAAGTTACCCAAAACCAGAAAAGGTAATGATGCGATTTGGGTAATCGTGGATCGATTAACCAAGTCAGCTCATTTTCTACCCATGAAAGAAACCTTTAGCATGGAAAGGTTAGCCAAGTTGTATGTAGATGAAGTAGTATCCTTACATGGAGTTCCACTCTCCATTGTATCGTATAGAGATAGTCGTTTCACTTCTCATTTCTGGACAAGTTTCCAGGAAGCAATGGGAACTCGACTAAATCTAAGTACTGCATATCATCCACAAACAGATGGGCAAAGTGAAAGGACGATACAAACTCTAGAAGACATGCTCCGAGCATGTGTGATAGATTTTGGAGATTTTGGAGGAAATTGGGACGATCACTTACCTTTAATTGAATTCTCCTATAACAACAGTTATCATTCAAGCATTGAAGCTGCCCCATTCGAAGCACTGTACGGACGAAAGTGCAGAACTCCAGTTTGTTGGGCAGAAATAGGAGAAAGTCAATTATCAGGTCCTGAAATAGTACAAGAAACCACCGATAAGATCACTCAAATCAAGGAAAGGTTAAAGACGGCTCGAGATCGCCAGAAAAATTATGCCGACAATCGATGCAAACCGTTAGAATTCCAAGTTTGAGACAGAGTACTGTTGAAAGTTTCTCCTTGGAAAAGAGTTGTTAGATTCGGTAAGAAAGGAAAGCTAAGTCCAAGGTACGTAGGACCATTTCCAGTAATCCAACGTATAGGACCAGTTGCTTATCATTTACAACTACCAGAAGAACTAGCCGGAGTACATGATGTATTTCATGTATCCAATCTCAAGAAATGTCTATCTGACGAGTCCCTAGTAGTACCTCTTCAAGATATAGAGGTAAATGAAAAGTTAAAATTTGTTGAGAAGCCATTGCAAATAGAAGATAGAAAGATCAAGTTTCTCAAACACAAGCGGCTAGTACTGGTCAAAGTTAAGTGGGATTCGAAGAGAGGAAACGGAAATATCCTCACCAGTTCCAGTAAATCTCGAGGACGAGATTTTTATTAAGGTGGGGAGGATGTAACAACTCTCATCAAAAGTCCTAATTATTACTTTAAATGTCCAATAGGAAACCCTAATTAAGAAACCCAAGTGATTCTGCATAAACCCTAAAATTTTCAGAACAATCGGAATCAGGATCAGGGCCCCTAAAACCCAGGGGGGTAAACCCTAGTTGATAATATCCAAACAGTTTTACGTGTATAACGAATTTGCATGCGAGACCAACTCAGCTAAGCTACCTGTACACAAGGCTACCCTATGGTAGTAGGGTGTCCCTCGCGCCACGCGAGGGCGCGGTTTTTCAAGTATAAATATAGGGGTCTGTTACTTGCAATTGTGCGTTAGTTCGACGTTCAAAGTCATTTCGTACACTGAGATATAGTAGAAACAGTCCAAAAACACACACAATTCACGAAGTGCTGCCGCAATAACAGGGTAATAACTCGATCGCTGCTACGATTCAATGTCCGATCGATTAAAACTATCCAATGGATGTTTAAGTGCTGCCCACATTAGGGTTATGCTTTGTCATTCGTCGTGAATTCGATGTATGTTTAAGTATCGCACTTTGTCATTCGTTGTGAGGGTTTCAATCTCGTGAGTTATCGTAAATGTTGTATTAGTTACTAACCTAGTTTGTGTGCATTGATATTTAATTAGGTTACAAGGCTAATCGGTAGACTAGACTCTGCTCGTATTAAATCTGCAATGTGAGTCATTCTCTTTTTATCAAAGTATTTTATAAATATTTTCAAAGTTATAATTACAGGGATTAAGTCTTTGTAATCACCAAATTACAGCCGGTATGTGGGGTTTTGTATACATTACTTGATAACCTTCACCATTGGACAACGGGGTAGCCAAGGGGTGATATAACCATAGTCACAGACACCATTGGACAATGAGGTTACCAATGGATGGTCGAGTGACAAATACTGTGGGTAGTTGGTTGATATATGGAAACATTGTAATCGCTCTTAATACTGTAAATTATAACAATGTGTCGTTTTAGTAAAAAGAATGATTCACCAGTATTTCCCTGCTGATAAAACCTTTTTCAAACATGTTTCAGGTGATCTGTTGTGATCCAGGAAAAGTGCCGTGAAGCACTACAAGCTTAAGAAAGTGGCTCAATATAAAATAAAGAAATATGTTTTGTAAAATAAAGATTTCTCAGTGAAATCATATGATTGTAAATTTTCGGGGTTTTATCCCTAATTATGAAATAAAACAATCAGACATTTTTAAAGTTTAACGATCCTGTTAAAATCTTCCGCTGTTAACTTAATTAAATAAAAACCACGGGATTTTTGTCCCGCGGCTCCTGGACCGGGTCAAACCGGGCCGGGGGCCGTGACATGACGTGAGTTTTTTTGTTTGAAGTTCATCTTTATCTTCATTTTTATCTTCAACCCACTCATCAGTGTCATCCGTCTCTTCATGCCATTCAAATTATTCATCAAGAACAAAGCACAGAAAATAACATAAGTCTGACATCATTATCTTTTTCTTAAAGTTTTGTCCATTTCATGCAGGAAAATGTTATTGAGTTACACCACTCAGCTAACAATGCATTCTGCGAAACTTCGCGTAGAACAATATTGAATATACAAGAAACGATGTTTGCAATTTTTGGCGTTTTACTGAGAAAATAGTGTATCTTAAAGAAACGTCGATGGGAATCTTTGATGTTTGGGTTTTTGGCATTTTCTAAGATGAATGGTATATAGTAAAATATGGCATTTTGGGTTTTGGTATGTTTGATGTTTGGGTTTTTTTGGCGTTACTAAGATGAATAATATATAGTAAAATATGGTGTTTTGGGTTCGGTGTGTTTAATGGAAGGTCTGAGATGTTGTTTATATAGGATGTTTTTGGCGCGTATTTTAGTCGGGATTTTATTATAATAAATGGTATTAATTAAGTTCAGTCATTTCAGTTACTGCTTGTTCTGCTTTATCGTTTAAAAACAAAGTTTGGCGTTTTATATTTTAATGGCGTTTAGATGAGGATGATGTGTTCTTTGTATTTTAAGGCGGGAATGTAATGGCGTTTTATTCATGAGTTTGGCGTTTTGGGTAGAGAAGTCTAAAGACACTTTTTACCCTTAATGAAGCGCGTCCACGTAATAAAATTGATGTGACGATCCATAAGCGTTCTCACACTTTTCACCGTTTTCCCTAAATCTTGAGCCTATATATATATATATATATATATATATATAGGGTAAGGATAGTGTAAAAATGGCCTAAAGTGTGAGAAGTGTATTATAACACTATATATAATACTATATAACACCATATAAACACCGTATAACAATATGTAACACCATATAACACTATGTAACACTATATATCATTATATAACAAATATAACACTATACATCTATCATAGACATGCTATCAGACAACCTATAGTGTTATATTTGTTATATAATGATATATAGTGTTACAAAGTGTTATATGGTGTTACATATTGTTATACGGTGTTTATAGGGTGTTATATAGTATTATATATAGTGTTATAATACACTTCTCACACTTTGAGCACTTTTTACAGGATCCTCTACCTATATATATATATATATACACACTATATTAATAAGCATATCCAAAGGACTTCTTAAGGTCATATGAATTCCCTTAAAACGCCCCTAAAGCATGTTGTACAACCCTCTAAAGCACAATATAATTTACAATCCCAATTATGCCCTTCACTCAAAAAAACACACGGGGTACAACATCAGATGCATAATGTACTACTCATTAAAAAAAAAAACACGGTATCACTATCTCATTAGGGTTTCAGATGTCTCATCTCATTCCTATCCGCCTCCATCTCCCTCTCTCGGCGATTCAAAAACCCTAAACTATCTTCACTAGATCTGTTTGAGAATTTGCTTTCTTCGGCTGTTATTGATGGTGGTTGTCTGGTTAAGTTGGCATTCCTACCACTCGACAATCGTCAGGTAAGCTTAAGTTGTTTATTGTGCAACTGAGCTTTTAGATCTAGGCTTTCTCAGTGACACCAGATCGATGATTATCTCTCTATCCGACACCAGATCGACTGGTTTGACCGCTCGGTACCTTTCTTTTTACCATATCTTTTATTTGTTATTTGAGTCGGATCTGTGTAGTATTTCAGACATGCGCTGGGTTCGTCAACGATGGTGGCTGTGGGTGGAAGATGATGACGTTGGTTGGTGGCCAGATTGGTACCATCCTTACCAGATCTACCTTTTTGTTTGGTATTTATGTAGTTTATGTTTATACGATGTTAAATTTCATGTGTTATAAGTTGTTTTAAACAGTTTTGCTACTGTTTTTGGATGTATTTATGTTAGATCTGCGTAAAATTTTTAGATCTGTGTTGGTTCTGGGTTTTTATAATGTTTTGTGACTGATAATGTGAATGGAGTGATAAAATGAAGGTTATTGCTTCATTTGATGGGTGAATAGCTGAAGCATGATTGAGAAAACAATTTAATGTAGAATGTTGTATGTTGTATTTGGTTTACACATCAGCTATTATGCTTCTTGAATGAGGTTATCTAAACACATACCTATACTTGTTAATTGTGAGCTTGTGTTTTCAATTCTCAAATCATATACAAGACTTGTCTGGTTGCACATAAGAATCATGCTATCTTCAATCAATTATTACGTTCATTCACTCATTTCTATTTTAATCTACTTGTTAGGCAATGATTATACATTGTATCCTTTCTTTCAGGATACCATCGTGATGACACTTGGATAACATATATAGGGGGCGTGTTGTTATGTGTTAAGGTAATAATATGTTATGTGTTTGATGAAGTGCTTTACTGAACATCAGTTTGTTAATTTAAACATGTAATTTGCTAATGTGTTTTTACATATTACAGGAATGATCTTGTGGATGAGGATGCAGATGTTGGTCGGAATGAGCCCCCTGTTTCAAGCAATACGCCAGCTGGACAAGAAAATGGAACAAGCAAGAAAAGTGACATAGGGACGATATCAAGAACCTCAAGTGGTACTTTGGTTACTCATTAGATACTTGCATTTAGGGGTGCAAACGAGCCGAGCCCTAGCTTCGCTTATCGAGCTTGAGCCGGCTCGCAAGTCCTTAAGGAGCTCTCTGTTTATATATTTTTTATTAGTATATTAAACATATATATAAATAATAATATTAACCATTTATATAAATATAAAAAACAACTAAATTATATTTGGTTGCTTGGCATAAAATTCACCGGGGTAACCCTTTACAAAAAAAAAAAAACCCAACTAAATTATATGTATAATAATTATAATTAATATAATTTAATTAATAAATACTAAACGAGTCGAGTCCGAGCCGAGCTCGAGCTTGAATAATTACCTTCGAGCCGAGCTCGAGCTTTCATATGTTAAACGAGCTGTTCATTTGCGTAATTTAGGAGATAGTGCTCCAAATTCTGGTAGTGCTCCAAATTTTGGTTCATATGGTTCTTACTAACTGCTGTTCATTTGCGTAATTTAGGGGATAGTGCTCCAAATTCTGGTCAGTTTTTGCCTGGAAAGTCGTACCGGGCTGCTGTTTTAGAAAACCGATTTGCTGATACGATTTGCTGAAGAAGAAGGGACCATCTGTGTGCAGCACCATCTAAATGAAGTTGCCATTTTTTCCGAGTATGAAGTCAGATTCAGGTATGTAATGTGTTATAATAATGATAATGGTCGCGCCTATTCGAAACTTAGCATCTTTCATAAAATAAAAAAAATTGCAATAACAAGTTATACTTTAGGTGAGATTGGTGTTAACGCCACAGCCAGCATAGCCGCAACAACTTTATACAACTTTATACGGTAAGCAATTATCATATTTTGAAAAAACCATGTTATTTATGTTTCAAGAAATAAGTATGATCTGGTCAAGATGACGAGTTATCTCTGTGTTAGGCATTTGGTCAAGAAATAAGTATGATCTGATATAAGCATAAAAGAGTCAGGCGATGTCTTACAAGTGATGTTCTTTGCAAGAAATAGTCAGTTAGAAGACACGCGAGCCAACGTTTTGCAGAAAAGCAGCTTGATTATAAGAAATGTTTTTATTTCTTTCCCTTTTTGTCAGATTTGATCTGTATTTTATCTTATAAGCCTTCTGTTTCAGTTGATTTCACATCATTGATTTGAAAAAGGTCAAAATGTTTGTTTATTTTTGCTATGGGATGGGTATTTTTTCAAGGTAGACTCGATGATTTGTAACTATTTTTGAGTTGACAATTTTGAGACGCTAAATTTTTAATGGGTTGATATGGTTTATGACCCTTTTCAGGGAATGTGTATTTTTTTAAGGGTAGACTTGATGACTTGTAAATTTTAGAGTTACCATTTTTGACAAGTTTATTTTTAAACGGCTTGATTTGTGTCATGAATTGTTATCTTGTTACTTGGACACTAATCTAGAAATTAACTAACCTTGTTATTTCAATAAATGAATAGCAATGTTGAATGTTGAAAACTTGATGGAGGAGTCAAAGGCTTGTATCAAAGTTCATGAAACACAAGCAGCCGCAAAGAGATCAGTATAAGATTTAATGCTTACAACAGGCTGGAGTACTTTCATTACTAACAAGCGATTAGTGGCTGATGACTCATTCGTATTCCTCAGGTACCATTTTTAGTTCAATCGATTATGTTGCTATTGGATTTTTGTAAAGTTTAATACACTTTTACTAAAAAAATCTTTGTTTATAGAGGGGAAACGTTGAATTACATGTTGGACGTCAAAGCATGCATTTGGGCGTTCTTGCAACTGCATCACATGCGGTTTCAACTCAAACGCGGTTTGCGGTTTACTACAAACCAATGTATGATACCCAAATTAATTGAAAGAAAGTGAATATTTGTATGTTTTTCTTATAATATATGGTAAATGATGAATATATTTTTTTTTCAGGACAAGTCAGTTCATTGTAGGATTAAACGAGTATATAGAAGCCGTAAACAATTGTTTTACTATTGGCATGAGGTTTAAAATGGGGTTTGAGGGTGAGGACTCTCCTGAAAGAAGGTAAATGGTTTGTTTTTTAAGTCTTTTATTTTGGGTATTTAAGTATCTATATTTGGATGCTTATTTATTTGATTTTAGCTTTTATTAGGTTTACCGGTACAATAATTGGAAACGAAGACATATCTCCTCTGTGGGAGGATTCCAAGTGGCGTTCATTAAAGGTCAGTAATAATAGAAGAAACAAGTGACATAGTCGGTTTTTATCTGTAGTATTTCTCATATAATTATACAAAGAACCTAATTATCAAAGTTTTCTTGATTATTAATCTGTTTTTACATCCATATCAACCACCTGATAAACAACAACTTGATTGGAACACAAGAATGAAAATTGCTGCCGGTGCAGCAAAAGGCTTGGAATATTTGCACGATAAAGCAAGAGGGTTAACTGAACTGGAGAGTATCTTGATCCTGTTCTCAGGTAACTCACACACCTTTTACCTACTTTGTCTCTTCCATATGAAATGAATGGTTTAAGTTAAGTGGATATGTTTTACGGCAGTACACCAGCAATTGAACGGTTGTCAAGTGGTCTATTTCAAGAGGTGATTATCACGAATACCATTCCGGTGTCTAAAAAGAACTATTTACCACAACTGGCTGTCTTATTGGTAGCAAACCTACTTGGCGAGAGCATCTGGCGTGTGCATGATGATTACCCTGTAAGTAATGTTTTACATTTATATGCTTTTTCTAGAGCTGTAAAGATGGGCACTTGATTCATCAAAATGTTTATTTCGGTTGACTTTGGATGAATGATCCTTCATACTTTTAAAATAGTTTATTTGTCTGCTTCTGATGAGATGGAGATTAATGGGTGAATTGATTACTATCTTTTATTTGAGGGTCGAAGTCGTAGAGGGTCACATTCTTCCTTTCTGAATAAGTAATGCCCTTTTCATATGTTTCGTTGATTTTTAGGATATGAGTTTTGAAAGATGTGTGTTTTGTTTGCTCAAGATTCAAATTTTAAGGTTTTCGCACTCAGCATGTTGATTGATTTATGATATTATTTGTGGGTTTTGATTATTAGTCCCTATTAAAGTTTGTAAACATCTACTTGCCTGTTTTGTATTCTTCTTGTTTTTAATTACATCTACTTCCTTGTTTTGTACTCTTCTTGTAGATAGATAACGCCGAAGCTACAACTAAAAAAATTTACCTGAGTATATCACCAAAGAATCGATAAACTAATAGAAAAACCAGTGCCAGCATATCACGAATAAGAAACTAACTTAAGTACTATACAATATATCACGAGACGACGGATAAACTAGTGGTAAACGAGTACCGTATTGTAAATCGCCACTCCCGCCGCATCGCGCAGGTAAATGACTAGTATATATATATAATAGATTACTTTTTTTTATCTATTATACCATACTCATAATTCAATACTTTTACACCTGTTTGTATTTTATTTTGCTAAAATCATTATAGTTTTGTAATGCTTTCTATGCACTCTCAATAGACAAGAATATGTTTCATTTAGCTAAAATCATTATAGTTTTGTAATACTCTATGCACTCTCAATATACAAGCATTTTTCTTAAAAGGCAGAAGGTCAATCTTCATCTTCATCAAATGTTGCTAACACGGTGACGATTCAAATTGTTAGATTTTCATTATTATTTATCATTTTATTTTAAATTTGATTATATCTTAATTGTATATTTACTTTGATTGATTTGAATCTAAAACAATTGATTTTCACCCATATACACTATGTGACACTATCAAGAGTAAAGAGTAGAGATGGAGTCAATACACGGGTACCTAACCTAGTTAATTATTAATAATTAGATTAAATTACAATTTTACCCCTGGGGTTTAGGCCAATTGGCACTCTGACCCCCTCTAACGAAATAATTGCAATTTTACCCCCCAACGTTGTTGTTCTGTCGCATAATTACCCCCTGGCGTCAGTCAACAGTAGTTTGACCCTTATAGGTAAGGGTATTTTGGTAATCTTACCCATATTTAGTATTATTATTATTATATATAAAAAATACGTACACATATATACAAAGTTCTTCTTCTTCAATCCCTGAAACCCTTTTTCTCTCATCCACCACAATAATCACCACCGGGCACCACCACTGCCGCCGCCATTCACCCCCGCAACTGCCGCCGCCACACCCAGAAACGCTCCGGTTATGGTGATGAGATTATTTTGAACCTGCAAAATGACCAATCTAGTCCAATTGGTGACCAATTCTGAAGAAATGTCACCAGAAAAGTTATTTTTAGAGATACCAGGATCAGTAATCCTGGTCAGTCTGGATAAAGACATTGGCAACTCGCCGGATAACGAGTTCCCAGCGAGCGCCAAGAATGTGAGATTAGAACAGAAACCAAGCTCATAAGGAATTGAAGAATTCAGTTGATTTGAATGGAGATCTAGGTACAGAAGATGTTGAAGCTGACCTATAGATGAAGGGATTCTTCCTTCAAACAAATTTTCAAACAACTGAATGACTTTAAGATTGGGTAATAAACCTAAATCCTGCAAAATTGGACCTGAAAACTGGTTGGTTCCTAGTTTAAGCGCTTTTAGTTTTGTAAGATTGTAAATCGATTTAGGTAAAGAGCCATTCAAATGGTTTATTGACAAATCAATAAAAGTCAACTTCTTGCACTGGAGAATGAAATCAGGGAATTCATTTTTAAGCTCATTAGAGTAAAGGCTAAGAGAAGTCAACGCTGGCATTGATGTAAAGTCAGACCAGTTTGGATCAGTTAAGTAATTCCCTCCAAGATTCAAGTACCATACCTTTTGAAGATTGCTTATTTGAACTGGGATAGCACCATTAAGATTATTATTATTATTAAGATCAAGATATCTTAAATGTGTTAGCCTTCCAATCTCAGATGAGATCACACAACCAACATGATTATTGTTTAAGTCGAAATGCGTAAGATTTGGGAATGAAGAAAACTGAAAGTATGTTAATGTACCCGAAAGCGATGAATTCGGGAGGCTAATCTTGGAGACTACACCACCTCATTGCACGTAATACCGGTCCAGTTGCAGAGATTCTGAATGTTTCTAAAAGACCAAGAATTCATTGAAGATGAAGAAGATGATTGGAAGGGGTGGGGGTTAATATTGCAGAGTATAGAAAACCATAGGGGGTAACAAGAAATGGTAATATAGTCATTTTACTTCGGGGGTAATATTGCAGAGTAGAACAAATCATAGGGGTAATATGAAAGGGTAATATAGTCATTTTACATACCATTTAACAGTCAAACAACTGTTGACTGACGACAGGGGGTAATTATGCGACAGAACAACAACGTTGGAGGGTAAAATTGCAATTATTTCGTTAGAGGGGGTCAGAGTGCCAATTGACCTAAACTCCAGGGGGTAAAATTGCAGTTTACTCTAATAATTAATAAGAGGATAATATGATGTTTAAATTTGGTTAGTTTTTTTATATATGAAATATGAGAAAAATGCCCGGATAGTCCCTGTGGTTTGCCCATTTTTCACCTTTAGTGCCTAACTTTCTAAAATTACAACTATAGTCCCCAACTTTTGCAATTTCGTTCCCGGATAGTCCCTGGCGCGGATAGGGGTTAGCTTTTGATGTTAAATGGATGTGAAATTACTAAAATGCCCTTGTTATTAAAAAAAAAACAAAAAGAGATGGGCCAATCCTTCATCTTCTTCTCCACCATCTCTCTCTAACCCATCACCACCACCACCTCCTACACCTCCGCCCTTTAAGATGCATCCATTAAAATTCCTGTGCGCCTTGTTTCCATTTCAAAATTCCATACGTTTTCAAAACCCTCTCTCTCACATATTAGCTGCTCATCTTCATCGTTACCGTTCTGTGTTCGACGGCGTTCTACACTTTCGTTAAACTCTTGTCCGAGAGTCAAGGGTGTTGCATCTTGGGTGTGTATACGCCCGATTTTAACTATATCCGAGAACTCATTTGTCTGTTAAATATAAAAAAAGCACTCAGTAAGCATGACACCAAAAATGAAAGAATCGACTACGGCTACGAAGTTAAAGCATACAATCAAATACCTAGGCAGTTACCTTTAAAAAAAAATACCCAGGCAATTAATGCGGGAAAAACTCTACACTTTCCCCATAGTTTCCATTCGCAATGTGATGAAACAATGGTTAACCGGGTGGGGT